>RJWJ010041214.1:0-13605 GCA_004363605.1 Indri indri | reverse complement strand
ACTTTTGCAGAGTTGCACTGCGGTCTGGAGCTCCACCTACTTAATCTTCCTTCCTTCCACTTCTCCTTTTGCTGGTGTCAGGGCTGCATTGTGACAAGGCTGTCCCTTCCTGCGTCAGTCCCTGTTCATCATCTGTCATCAACGCCACGCTCGATACATCTTGCACTTCTTACTCTGCCTTGGAATCTGTTTCCTGG
The DNA here is from genome assembly GCA_004363605.1 of Indri indri. Taxonomy (NCBI): domain Eukaryota; kingdom Metazoa; phylum Chordata; class Mammalia; order Primates; family Indriidae; genus Indri; species Indri indri. The sequence goes on along the minus strand of RJWJ010041214.1, from coordinate 13,408 downwards.
AGAAATTAAACTGACGTCAAGGATGGACTGCATTAATCTGAAAAGGAGACCCTGAAGACCCGCCATCCTAGATTCGATGTGTGTTCTGACGTTATCTCCTTGTTTGTTGTAATTCAGCTGATGGGAAAAAAATGATGGTCTTCCTTGTGGGGACTAATTCACGTCAATTTGTATTCACCTCACTGGGACTTATAACTCACTTGGTCTTATATTCTTTTATCCCCTCAAAATTCTTGAAAGCATGAATTACTCCTGAGCAACTCTGGAATTTATGGATGTGTTTGTAGCAAAAATGCCTGATTGGATGTGAAAATCACTTCTTACTGAACCCCAATCGCTTCTTCAGCTGTCGGTCTGACCTGGATAAATTCATTCCAGCATGTCTATCTTGGACATCCATGAATATAAATATAGTCCCCGTAAACTTAGCGTTGCTGAGACTTATGAGCTTTGTGCATGCTATTTGTGACTCTGAATCTGAGGCAGCCACTCCAGGACTTTGAATTAACAAGCCATACGGAAAAAGGCAATATGATGTGGGAGGAAGAATGAGAGGAAGGAAAGAGGTAGGTTCCTGAGAACATCAGGCAGCTGCTGTGCCAACCCTAAGACTAGGTGCCACCGGGTATCTCGAGTCAAGAGCAAACGCCTTTACATTTTAAGTCACTGTGTTAATTACAGGTAAATCTGCAACTAAAGGACATGGGGAGCACTGTAGGGGGGAAGGGCATGCCTTTAACCCGCACTTGGGCGAGGCAAAGACATAAAGTGTAACCATAATGTTTGTACCCTCACAATACCCCGAAATAAAAAAAAAGAACTAAATATATATATACACACATGCATATACATATATACACATATACACACATACAAGAATGTATATGTGTGTGATATGTGTAACACATGTTTATCATGCCTACTCACATATATTCATCTGTGTGTATTTATGTACACACACATATATATGCTTATGTTCACTTTCCTCTCTAAATAATCTTTAATATTATCAGACCAGTTATCAAATTTCTCATAACACCTTTGGAACATTCTTGTCTCTAATTTGTGTCTAAATTTTATATGTAGCTCTCAATTATGCTATAAATTCTGAGAGAAACATTTTGTTTGTTTGTTTATTTTTAAAATATCTCCAATGCGAGTGACGGGCCTGGCCCCATATAAGCCTTCAGTCGATATTTGTAACCAGATGGTTTAGGATAATATTGTAAACATTGTTAATACCCATTAATTATCAGTTGGACTTGATTAATCCATTAATTAGACACCATTATTATCAGACCATCACGGAGCTCATGGCAATCCAGTTGAGGAAAGATATGTAAATTAAATATTTACATAATTAAAAGAAAAATTGCAACTGTAACAAGAGCTGTTGATGAGAGGAACCGTAGTAGTCAAGTCAAGGACTTCTGGAGAGGTTCCTTGAGGAAGTGGCAATTGACTTGAGATCTGAAGGAGCTGCGAGTTCTCGAGGTGAGCGCGGAGGGGGAAGAACTCTCCAAGCCCTGTGCAAGGAGGGTGCGGAGTGAGTACAAACGACTAAATATGGTGCAGAAATGGCCAATCAGTGCATGAAAAGATGCCCAAAGTCACGCGTCATTAGGGAATTGTAAGTTAGACTCATGTGAATCAAATTACAATAAGATACCACTGCACACCCCTTAGAATGGCTAAATCCAAAATGCTGACACCACCAACTGCTGGTGAGGATGTTGAGCAACAGAAACTCTCACTCACCCTGATGGTAAAATGATATGACCAATTTGGAACACAATTTGGTAATCTGTTACAAAGCTAAACAGACTTGTCGTATAATCCAGTAATCACACTCCCAGGGATTTACCCAAATAAGTTGAAAACTTAGGTTCATGCAAGAACCTTCACAGAAATATTTACAGCAGCTTTTTTTTTTTTTAAATAGTTGACAAAACTTAGAGGCAACCTGTATGTCCTTCAATGGGTTAATGGATAAACACATTGTGGTACATCCAGACAATGTAATATTATTTTTGTAATAGTCCAAAAGTAAAAACACTTTGAATAGGTGATGGCTTAAACAAGCTGCGGTACAGCCAGACCGTGGGATGCCACTCAGTGATAAAACAGAAGGAACTGTTGACACGTGCAACGATGCAGGTGAATTTCCAAGTAGTCACACTGAGTTAAAGCAGCCAACCCCAAAAGGTTGCATCATGTGTGATTTCATTTATATAACATTTTGCAATGATGAAATTATAGAAATGGAGAACAGATTCATTCTTGCCAGGTGTTAGAGACACCTGCTGTGAGGTGGGGGGTGAGTGCAGTTATGTAAGGGGAGAAGGAGGGATCCTGGGGTGATAAAATTGTGCAGTCTTCTGACTGCAGTGGTGGATGCATGATTCTGTACATTGTGATAGAACTGAACACACACACACACACACACACACGCACACAAGTGACACTGGGGAAATCCAAATGAGATTGGTGAATTGTATCAACATCAATTTCTTTAATGTGCTATTATATCATAGTTTTGCAACGTCTTACCTTTGGGAGAAAATGGCTACAGTGGACACATTATCTCTCTCTGTATTATGTGTTACAACTGCACGTTAATTGACAATAACTGCAATAAAAATTTCAAATAATAAGAAAGAATTTTTAAAAGACATTTATCAAAAAAAGTTGAAAGAAAAATGTCTGAGAGTAGGTTCCTTGACAGATCAAAAATGGTCGTTGTTTCCCATAATGATGGAACACCTCCTCCCCCTACCCTGGTTCCTTCTGCGTTTTCTGTGTGGGTTGGGGAGCGTCCCTGGATTTCTGTTTCCTTGCTAATGATTTGCCCTCTCTGACCCTGACTCACAGGTACAGCAGGAGGAGACCACAGAGACCACCAGTGCCATTTCTCTGCTTTGCAGCCGATCACCCTTCACAGCCTCCTGGGATAGAGCCCACACCAGACAGATTAGTGTCTCTAGATTTTCAACAGTTACTGTTTTTCTGCTTTCATTTTTTCAGCCTCTGCCTCCTGTCTCCTCACCTTCATCCTTAATTGACCATAATGTAGAACAGAAATAAAAGATTGAATTATTTAGCACTGTATTAATGAGTAGTTTCATATTCCTTGTCTTTAAACATATAAACAGATAAATGGAATATTTTATATTTCTCTATAGTCATTACACTAAATTAATGTGATTTTTATTTATAAGACCTGTTATTTTCCTCTCTCAAAGGCAATGATCCTAGAAGAAGTAGGAAAAAAAAAACCCCAGATTTTTCTGTGTGGCATCACTAAGCATTCCATCCAGGTACTCTCTTACCAAAATTACAATTACTGTTCCTACTCACCATTTATAACAAGAATTAACAAGTTCAACAAAACAGTTGTGGGCAGTTTGACACCGGCTCGAGAGATTAACTTCTTTTGTTTCCCCAAATTGGATGTATAGAAGATTTTATCAAATATTCGCTCAATTTTAAATCAATGAATGCAATTTTGCTTCATTGAACCACTTATTTTGGAGAAATGTCACAGTTCCAAGCTGAGCCTTACTAGTGAAATTTGCAGGTAATTATTTATAATGATATGCAAATTATCATCAGGCACTTCAGTCAAAAGATTGAAGGTAGAGTGGCCACATTAAAACTCTAGGAATCAGCTCCCGTAAAATACAGAACTACTATTTAAAAAACAGAACATCTTTCCTCCCCTAACATTCTGGTTTTTGTCCCTGCTACATCTGAGTTTCTTGAATCTCCCACCATAGCACTGACCCTACTGTCATTTAATTGCCTGTGTGTTTGACTTTGTTCCAACTTAAGTAAACACTCATGAAAAGCACGGATGTTCCTATACTCCTCACTACGGAGGTCCACGGTGCCTGGCCCAGAGCAGGCACTCAATCAATATATCTTCAAAATTGTATTTTATTGTGGTAAGAACATGCAACAAGAGTCTACTCTGTTAACAAAGGTTTAGGTGTTCAATAATGTAATGTCAACTACAGATACAATATTTGATGCATTTTGGATAGCATTTAGCCAAGTTTTGTAGCACATATCTATACTCTATTTATGATAAGCCTGAGTTAAATTTCCCACTGGATTCTGCACAGCTATCTCACATTTTCTCATAAGGTGTTTGACAGACATGAACTTTGGAAAGATCACCTTCTGTCTGTCAGGTATGAAAATCACCTTTCAGGACATCCAAATGGAAAGCGTGGAACAGCCAGACAGGAAGCTGTAATAAATAAGATAAACTTTTCTACTCGATAATGTGATTTCTACATATATGCATATTTTGTGTATTTTTTTGTATCCAATAATTCCCAAATATGTTGTAGTTAAATGAAGTAGTATATGACAATAATCAGTAGGCACATGGTGATTTTTTCTTTTATATCTGGTTAGGTAAAGAGTTTGTTGCAATGTGCTGCAAAGGTAAGTGATTACTGTTATTTGGAGAAAGAGTGTGTGTGTAGTTGGTGCAAGCTGCTACTTCGGAATCATCCTAATGCAGAATCCAGGGGATCAGCCTAGACTCTGACCTGAGCAAGGTGATTACAATTATGATTAGCTATTGATCCACTGTCAAGTGAGGTAGGGCCTCCATCGGGAAGCTCAGGAAGCTGCTGGTCAGGGAATTCCTCTCCTTGCACTAGCTCTCCCAGTCTGATTTCTGATTTTACTTTTCCCTCTATCACGTATATACATAGTCTTTACACCCAAGGGGTGGCAAACTCAAACGTAGTCCTGGACCAGGTAGGTAACCTCGGTGGATGCTCTGTTCCTGAGCCCTGGACAATTTTATCACATTGGAATGTGGATTAAATGTAGCCACATTCTCTCATTATATTGGAGATTCCAGAAACCTAAACAGTAGATCTACTAATGTTTAGATCCCCTGACAGTGTTTGCTGCCACCTGTCCCCATGTCTTGTGAATTCTACCTGTAGCTACAGACCTGCCCATCCCTGGCGCCTTGGTCCCAGTTCATCCTGGGGTTTTTCTCCCTGCCCTTATAAACTCTTGCATGAACAGACCATGCGGAATTTATCTCAGACTTCTCAGAATGATTAGCTGTAGTTTATCTATATCAGTCATTCTCAGAGAACGGTTTTTAATATTTTAAGCCATCCTTGTTACGTAAGGTTATATTTCAAAAGTTTATGGCAATTTAAAAAACACCTAAAGGGTGTCTTGTTCATGGTTGGAGTTAAAAAGAATAATCATGAATTATAATAATTATTAGGAGCTTATTATACACTACACCCCAGGCTAAGGATTTACCTGCTTTCTCTTATTTAATCTTCGCAGCAGTCTTATGAGGAAGGTACTGCCTTTATACTAATGCTATATATTGTGAATTAGGAAAAAAAAATGAATTGGGGAAAAATTGTGAGTGACTTTGAGAAAGATCAGAAAAGATTACTGGACACTTTCGGTGAGAAAGTAGGCAACATTGAGTTACCTGATGCTGTGGGGGTCTTTCTCCCTTTCCTTGTCTTTGACCTAAATTTGTAACTTTGCAAGTTGTAGAATATCTATAGTAATGCACATTATTCTTGTCCATAAAAATGCAACTTTCATCTCCTAGAGATTCAGTTGATTACTACAGAGACATTGACCAGCTGTGACAATTTCGTATCTATGAAGCACATTTATTTCATTATTCCTGATGGGCCCCATGTGTGCCTGTTAGTTAGATTATCCAATGAACTGATTATAATTTCTTACTACTTTTCTCATTGATTAGTGATTTAAATGAGATGGTTGCTACATTTTCATCTTATATCTCTCTGAGAGTCATGATTATGCTTTTTCTTGCAAATTTCCCCAATTCTGTCTGTCTCATTTACTCTCTCTCTCACTCCCTCTTACAGACATTATTTTTTAACATACAGAGGGGTATATCACATGGATGAAAATATTAAGAGGAAGAGCTTGGGCTTAAACATAGGCATGGCTACATCTATCATATATGTGTGCCTACGCATATATGCAAATGTATGCATTCATATGTGCGTATGTATATGTGTATATATATAAATATATACATCTCCGTGTGTGTGTGTGTGTAAATGTCAGCTACACAGATGTAGACAGAGGGTCAGAGCTATGGCATAGGTGTAGGTGTAACTGCACCACGGGTAGGTGGGTAAAGTGCAGAGAGGTATGCATGCAGGTGGATGGAGAAGCCTTGCTCACCCTGTATCCACAGCTCCCATCGACACCTCTCACACTTATTAATTAACCTTTAGTAAATTCTCATCGAACAAACATATGAACACTAACCTCCTTAGTTCTACTAGAACCCGAGCTATTTATGCATTCATAACAGCGAGCTTGCTCCAGGGAAGGAAAAACATCCATGTCCTTCCTTCCTGGCACATGTCCTGATGATCCTGAAAACGTATTTGTGTTTGATGAATATTTATAAAAAACTTCCACTTCAATTAAAATATAAAGGCCCCAAGTTAAATTAATTGGACTGAGAAAAAAAAAAAACAAAACACATAGCTCACTTGCATTCCAGAAGATAACAGAAGGGGGAACGGAGTTCGCTTTTGCTTTGAAGTAGTTTCAGAGCCACAGAAAACACTTCAGCTGTTAGAACTTTAGGGAGGGGACAAGCGTGTGGCTAAACCAACAGGCTTTGGAAGCAGATTTCCACCTCGGCTTGCTGGCCGGGAGCTTCATCCTCTGACCCCACAGTACATGTTTTTCATCTCAGCACAGAACTCAGCATTTACCCCCAACTTACCTCTTCAAACACCTGTTGTTGATGGAAAAGCAAGATGCATGTAATTCATAAAGGATTGATGACCAGATTATTTTGGAGGAGTACTCTTTGTTTGTTTGTTTGTTTGTTTTTTGACATCCCGCCGCCATGTCGATTTTCTGTGGTTACAATGTCTCTTCGTGTCAGAAAAGCTGTCTTGAAAATGACTAATGCATAAAGAAAGGGAAACCAGCAGGTGCCATCGGGCCAGGCAGGTGTGGAGTTCGAGACTGCCAACTGTGTTTTGCATGAGATGAAATCTGTCCTGGTTTGGGACAAGTGAGAAGATGCAAGAGCCATGGACACACATACACAAGGAGCAAGGGGAGCTCCCCTAATGGGTCTTGTTCAAACAGGTGCTGCCATCCTCTGGAGGGGATTTCAATAAAATTTCTAAAATCTTGTTGAAAGATGACTTCCCCAGGGCAGTGCAGAGCTCCAGGCCAAGTCTCAAGTACAGGAATCAGCCCCCAGGGCATGACCTAGACCCAGGAAGAGGAGCTGAACTTTAAACAGAGATTCCCATAAAACGAAAATTAGTTCTCACATGGCAGATTCGAGACCCAATATTATCCAGACCACAGGCATGGAGAAATTCTGTGCAGACGATTGCTCACCCCACCTTCTCTGGGAGTGAAGAACTCATCTAACTTGAAAGCCTACAGTGACTGCTCACTAACAGGGTTAGCAACTGGGTTCGCTTTGTAAGGTGATCCTACATCCCAGTTTATTTTGCGCAGTTGCATTGTTTGGCCTGTTTTCCTGATGTGATTATTAATAATGATTCCTTTTGCTTTCAAAGTGTCCTGGTCTGGACTATAAATTATATGTTCATGCTACTCACGTGCCAATTCAGTTTTAAAAATGGGGGGAGAAGGGAGATGAAGTAATTGGGAGCTATCCAGGGTGCTGCCATCGAGCCTTATTTTTCTGTGGCTTTATAATGATTCTCTAAACTTCAAAGGTTTCCGTGACCACTGCCTGTTAGGAAACGCTTTACTTGAGCCTCGGCGGGCATCTTTCCCAGTTCTAGGGAATGTGCAGGTCACTCCTGTTTTTCAACCGTCAGCTGCTGCATTCGTAATGTTGGCTTTATCCTTGTACCTCCTTAAACCACCTTTATGAGATTTTCAGCATTTATAAAACATCTGTCCTAGTCACTAAATACTTTTTAAACGGATCCACATGAACTGATTTATTTTCAGGATATTTGGTATTTCCTTATGAATAGAAAGTTGATATTACTTGTCATCAACAAAAGATAAGACCCAGGGAAAAATGGTAATGTTATTAAATCGCGTCCTGATACTGTTCCATGTCTAAGGCCTTTTTATTAAGGCTGTAGTCTTAATAAAAGGGGGATTAGGAAGCATTCAAGTGATATTAAAAACTCTCTCCTAATGTTAAACTAACTGTTTCGACAGGATACACTGAAAAAGCAAGGAGAATAGCTTTGTGATTTATTGTTATTCGATGACATAATTGCCGGCCAATAATGACCTCAAATAAAACCAATGATTACAACCCATTCTTTGTAGAACAGTGAGTTAGGCTAGCCTACTCTTATATATTAAAAGTGACAAGTAAGTGTCTTGCTGAGGACTTTTATAATTTAAATAAAATAAGTAAAGCTCAATTCCTAGCTCAGCGAAAGGTACCTAACGGGTGCTGTGTGAATGTGGATAGTTGCAATGGAAACCGTAATTGTCATCGTTAAGGAGGGTTGAGAGGGCCGGGCCACGTTTCGAGTCTACATGCTACAGAGGGAAACGTGACCTTGTGAGGTGGACTGTGCATTTGCCCTTCAGTTTCTTGCTTTGTGAACTTCAGATCGAGTCAGAGGAGTGATCGCCAATCTTTACTCCCAGAGCTGGAGTTCTATAGGTGTGCAGTGAGGCCTGCCTTGGGGTGGGGGAGTTGGGCTGACAGCCCAGGCCTCCCTCTCCTTCTAATCAGTGCATTTCTGTGTTGAATGATCTCATACATTGGGGAGGAAGGTCTGCCTATGTTTTTGCTTAACAAAGAACATTCCAGAGCATTTTAATCCCTTCAAGCTGTAGTGAGCCAAGCCCCAAACAGGGCCACATCTGAGCCCTGGGGGCCCCAGCCTGACTCCTGCCTGGGAGCTCCTCACCCAAGGGGTCCCAGACTTCTCTGCAGAGGACCAGAGGTGTGGGGTCTGGACCAGGCAATTCAAGTTTTCCCATTCAGCCACTTGCAGGAACCACGTATCCACAGGGGCCTCATTCAGTTTCCACAAAGTGCCATTTTATGTTTGAAGGTTTAGGGGGGTGGAGGATTGGGTGCACCCACCTCAGTCTGCCACGGGGCAGCTGTATCTGTGAGGTCATTCCCACTGCTGCAGCCCCGGTCCACACTACCATCATCTGTTGCCTGGCAACAGCCTCCTAACTCCACCTCCCCTGTAGTCGACCATCTATGCACCAGGCAGAATAACCTTCACGAAACCCAAATCATATCATGACCTGCCAATTTCAAAAGATGAGGTGGCTACTGAGAATACGCCTGACTCTGCCTTGGTCCACACGGCTATTAGTCTATCCCTGGGTTTCACCTGCTCGTGCTGATTCCAGCAACACATCTCTCACCCGACCCACACTAGTGTGAGCAAGAATATATTTTTGTTATTTTCAGTTATTGAGTTGTACAGTCCAGGCTGGTGCATCCATTGAACACCTCGTGTATCTATCACCAGAGTGTGCACATCCCCACCACTAAAGGACCAAGCCTAGAAAGTAGCTGCAATGTCCCCACTAGTTAGAAAAATGGGTAACTCAACACTCATGTCTCAACATAGCAGCCCCCACCCAAAAGTGCAATCCTCACATGCACTGTAAGTTTACTGGAAAGAAGTTATCTTTCTTTCCGTCAAGACAGACACAAAACCCGCAGAGATAGTCATATGGGAAGACGAAGTGGGTTGATGAAGAAAGAACAAGACTCTATTATTCTTTCAATTAATTCAACAGTGTCTGTCGAGCGTCTACTGTATACCAACCCGTACTCTTGGTCACAGTAGTAAACCCGACAGAACAAGTCCCTGACCTCGTAAAGCTTCCTGTTCAGGCTTAAGGCTGAGGGGTTCTTTGGCAATAGCACGTGACTTCACACATCTGTTGGTTTTTGCTTTATTGACTGACTGGCAAATTGCTCAAACGTGTTCTCAAGATTCATTCTTTACAAAGACTCAGACTTAATATTAAATAAATGAAAGGGAACAACTGTTAGTGACTAGACCGGGATTCCAACCCAGATGCTTCTAGCTACACAAACGGGTATGTCTCAGGGATTCCTGCTTAAGGCCCCAAGCAAGAAAATGTGCGTTTGGGAGTCCCATGGGTTTTTCTTTCGCATATTTTGTTTTGTTTCTGTTTTATGAATGGCTATCACCTTACTGCAGGAATGGTGAGCTAAGGAAAGTGAGATACAGACGACACGATGATGAATATGAATGACAGGTGTTTTATAAAATAGTTTAAAATGTGTGTTTCACTCTGAATTGACAGCGGCAACATACAAAGAACACAGACGCTTTGTTGTTGCTACGAAAGCCCCAGCAGACCCTCGTTGGTAAATACATAAAAAACACTGGGTAGCTGCTTGCTATTTACATGAAAAGGCTGCTTCCAAAATGTTCCAGAAAGTATGTAGTGCTTGGAAGTGTTCTGAACAATTTCCTTAAGTCTCATTTACTCACCAGATTGCTTGGCTAAATCTCCCTCCATAAAGAAGCAGGAGCCACCTGTGCCCTGGGTGTTGAGGATACCACCCACCTGGGGGGACCTCCGTGAGAACAGGGGACTCCTGTCCCCCAGGGGTTCCTGGTGTGTCTGCTTCATGGATCACAGGGTGAAAATGTGGAGTCAGGGTCCCCCGTATTCCCTATCAATATTCACATTTCGGAGAGTGGGCCTGATATTAGGGTCTTCCCAATTCAATGAAAGCAAATCTACCTTTATTCCTACCACCCTGCCATTGCTATGCAATGCCTGGGGTCCCCCTTCATGCAGCAGCTCAGCAGGTGGGGTGCCTGCTGGGAACAGAGCATGGAGACCAGGGTCCCAGGCATAGGCATGGGGTCTGCTCTTGGGGGTGGCATCATTCCCCATCTGGAAGGTCTCACCTCACGATTCAGTGAACCAAGGGCCCCATGTTTTGCATTTCAATTCCTTATTTTCATTTCATTGGAGGCTTCATCTTCATAGAAAATTCACCCTTTTGTGGCAGCTTTGGAGGATAATTAGAAGGCACAAAACCAAATGAATGAATCATCACAATATTTTAAATTAAATATCACTGAGTCTAGACACATGAGAGGATTTTCATTATTCAGGGACACAGAGGGGCAGAGAGATTTCAATTATGTCCAACACTATCTCCTACTTTTGACGTTAAATGGTGCCTTGGAAATAAAAATGAAATTTTCTCTATTGATGCGATTTTGAGAACAATTCATCTACTTATGGCAACCGGTAGGATTGTATTGTTAGCTGTCAATTAAAATTATTAAAAGACTTAAATGCATAAGTAGTAAAACCTAACCATGGCAGAGATACTTATTTATTTCAATCATAAAAGGAGAAAATGTTGCTTAAAAATGGAATGTCAAGATAAATGAAAATATACAGCCACACAAAAACTGTACACAGATTTCATAGCAGCTTTATTGATAACAGTCAAAAAGTGAAAAAGCTTAGATGTCCATTAACTGATGAATGGATAAAGAAAAGGTCGTATATTCATGTGACGGAACATTGTTTGGCACTGAAAGGGATTGAGTGCTGATGCATACTAAGGAACAACACCATGCTAAGGGACAAGAGACAAGCACAAAAGGCTGCGAGCTGTACGAGCCCATTTCTGTGAAATGTGCGGAGGAGGCAACTCCACAGAGGCAGAAACTCCATCCGTGACTGTCAGGAAGTGGGGTCCCGGGACGTGAGGTGAATGCTAACAGGTGAGGGGTTTTTTTCTGAGCTGATGAAAACGTTCTAAAATTAGATCGTGGGTTTATTGGTACAACTTTGTAAATTTACTAAAAAAAAATGAATTTTGCACTTTGGGCGAATTGTATGGTATGTGAATTGTATCTCAATAAAGCTGTTTAAAAATTGAATGGAAGGTGATACAATGACGATCCCCCAAACACCACATATAACTTTAGAAAAACTCATTTACTTTATTCATTGTGAAGTAAAACCCAAATCCAATCATATCTCTGTGCATATTCAAAATTAAATGGAGTCTTACTCGGGAGCATAATTAGTACTGTCGGGGTGCATTTTATTTCTCCACTTTTTCTTTTTCATTTTTCCTATTGACAAGGATTCCGTTGATGAAAATGCTATCAGGAGATATATATCAGTGTGGCCTTTTTGGGCCACAGGCAAGAGGGTAATACTTCTGCTCTATTTTTTTTCCTATGACTTTGATATCAGCATTGCAGTGAGCATACTATTCATGGACTGAAAATAAAGGAGACAGATTTCCACAGATGCCAATACCTGAGTGTTAACGCCAACACTGCATTAAGCTATTTGTTTCTATGTTCCCCTGAAAATAATCCAGCCATTTTTAAATGCGTGATTCTTAGTGTTACCAAAATAAAATTAATTGGTTAATAATAATAATGATAGTCTGCACTTACATAGCACTTAAACCATAGGCAGTTGTATAACTACTCATTTAATTCTCAAAATGACTCTATTAGCTAGATTCTGTTATTATGCCTAGTTAATGGAGATAATAGGGTTTAAATTAATTTTTGAAAATTAAAATATTAATGGCAATGGCCCTATTAGCTTGATAAAAATTTTTAAATAAAATATGTTTTATTCAGACTGTGCTTGTTAACTCAGTTAAATTTGGAATTACATTAGTGTTTTTTAATCAATAAAATTGCTCTTATGGAATATCTGATCATACAGATTTTAACCCACAGATGCTGAATTTTTGTCATATAAAACCAAACGGCCTAGTCATTCAATTCTGTTAGAATTTGTGTTTGCACCCCCAAATTGGATCATTTTTTATTAGCTACACTTTTCTCTTAAGATCAATTATCCAACCTGCCTAATAAAAATTTGCATAATTATTTTCCTTGGCACTGATGCTAGCTGACTTTCGTTCATCAGTATTCACTCCAAGTGCTAACTCTGGGCCCGTTACTAAGATTCCCCAGCTATGTGACACTGGCGGGTCACTTTGCTTCTCAAATGGTGATTGTGATGATAAAAAGGGAAAATAATATCCTGTGTGAAATGCCTTGCTCCATGCCTGCCACACGGCAGGTGATCAGCATTTCTGTTTCTGCTGGTAATGTCAACTGACGGGCATCGAGGCCATACACTTTGCACATTTGGGGTCACTTAACTCTTACAACAAACTGATGAGATAAAACTTAATCATGTCCTCACTTTACAGAAGAAGAGACAGAGGCTCAGAGTGATGTCCCCAGGGTTATAGCACTACTGAACTTAGAAACCAGAACTCAAGCCCAGACGTGACTGTCTCTGTTGTAGACCGAATGTGTGTGTCTCCTCAAAACACATAGGTTGAAATCCTCACCGCCAGTGTTGATATTACAGGTGGGGC
>RJWJ010041213.1:0-13610 GCA_004363605.1 Indri indri | reverse complement strand
GTCAGTCCTCTTTCAGAGGAGTATTCATGGAGATTTCTGTCCTAAAATTCTATATTTAATTTTTAGTGTTTATCTCAAATCTATTTCCTACTGGGACCTCATCTACTATATTAATGGCTAGTAAGTAGTGGAACTGAGATTTGAACGCATATAATCTGACTCCTAAGAAAGTGTTGCAAATTACTATGGTATGTATATGTTCAGAATCTATAAAAATTATTTCATTGACTGCAACAAAGGTAATATTTTCTTAAAAACTTCAACCTGCTACACTAGCAAGAATTTGTAATTGAATTAATATTTTCCACATCTTCCCAAGGAAATAGCCCAGAAAAACATCAGCATGATAAGACAGATGTAAACAAATTAGAGCAATAGTATAGCTCTTCACTTAAAATGATATTCAGTGAGCTCATCATGCCTCTATGACTCCAAAAAATTGTTATGAACAAGGAATAAAGACACCTTGTTATTCTCTATTCTTCTGCTATTTTTGTTTAGGTTATATTCTTCAGTTAAATATCCTATGCCTTCATCAACATAGAAATTTTATTTTCCCAATAAAAGTATTTTGGAATTTATCTATTTACAAGTATTAGATAGGAAAATGTAAATTAATGGTAATAAACAAAATGTCATTATTTGGAATAAATAATGGAAATATTTCTCATTTCTCTTTCCAAACACACAGAATAAAAGCTTTGGCGTGGCAGTTCTGATTTCAGATAACTTAGTCTTCAAATCAACAAAAGTAATGAAAGACAAAGAGGGTCACTATATAGCTTCACTTTCCTTTATGTTGGGCCAGCCTTATAACTGGACTCTGTCCAATGTAATGTGGTTGTAATTGAAATGAGCCATCCATAGAATTAGTCCATAAAAACACCTTTTCCTATCCTCATGTGTTTCTTCAGCCAGGTGTTTAATATGGTAATGTCAAAGATAGATGAAGAATGCATCTCTGGGTCGACATGTGGAGGAAGTATGGCAGACTGAGTCTCCAAATAACACTGAACTGTGAGGTGAGAAAGAAAAATGTATACATTAAACCATTGAGATTTGGGCCTTTTTAAAAAAATAGCAACAAGTAAATTAATTAACGAAACACCTACATTCCCTATACTATCCTTCATTTAACAAAACACAAATATATTCATAACGGCTATTAATAAATTCCAGATGCTGAAAAATTTGATAGGCTAGGTATTTCTTCAATTTCAAAAGACCTCTGAAAGTACATTATCATCATCATCTTCTTCGTCATCACCATTGATATACTGGGCCTCTCAAACAGCCAAATATTCTACTTGATATTTTATTTTCTCAGAATAAATTGAAAGGACTGGAAAATCCAAAGATATTTCTCTCTTGTGACATTCTAGACAAGTTTATTGCAATCTCTTGAGATGAACAGTCCAAACTGAATCTAAATGATTCTACCTCAGCCACAGAATGAAATAGTCAATTTCACATGGGCTACATTTAATTCTTCCTCATCAATTGATTCCTTTATCCTGATACTCCTTCATATGTAGGACAACCGGATGTTCCTCTTCATTAATAATATTAAAAATTTACCATGGTAAATCTGGTAAAAACAAATGCAAATATTCTCTTCTTTTCATATGAAAAATAAAATTTTCAATTATACAGGAACCATTAAACTAGTGCTCTAAAATTTTCTGAACAAATGAAATAATTACATTTTTCCCCTGAGATTGTTATTTGCCAAAACTTAAATTTGTGGAATAATAATGTTTGTGTCAGTAGCTGTTATCCATGGATGAATGTATCATATATTTTAAGGAAACTAAATTGTGGTTGATTTGTTCATTTGTTTGTCTTAACTTTTGTTTTTTTATGTAAAAGAGAATAACTTCTGGGGAAGGTAAAACCCTAAATACAAACTGGCAATTACAGCAATTCGGCAAACTGTGTTGCAATTACAGGAGAAAGAAGTGGATGTGGCACTTTCAGCAGACGTGCAAAATATCATCAAAGTTGAAATATGGAATATTTGTGGAGAAAAAATATGTCGACTGGATCAATGAGCAAGGATTATACATAAACTGGTGAAAACATAGTGAAAGAAAATTTAAGAGATTTTATAGGAAAACTATTTCATACCAAAATGCATTATTAGACTATGAAAGGGTTTTCCAAAAGACATACAATGTCACTATTTAAAACCTTTGAAGATTGACAAGAAAAACTCCTCCAAACGGTTCTTCAAAATACAGCCCTTCCCAAGTGCTATTGACAACAGTATTATTCTGAATAATGCTCTGACAAGATGCTCTGAATATCTTTGTTTTTCCTTTCTTTAGAAATATTCTTGGCATTTAACCCACTTTGTAGACATAATTAATTATCCCTCCAAAATAAATGAGGTTAAGTGTGTTTTTGTTTAAGTGCTTTTAATCTCTTTCCCAATAATTGTCGGAAATTTTGTGAAAAAAATTTCTGAAGAAAATAGAATACCATCATTTAATTAACAAACATGTTTGATAAAATCTTTTTGATACTTACATGCAACTTTACACTATACATTTCTGTCTAGAAGCTCAGTCTATCACTCTACACTTGAAATATCTTTAGATTTCATCTTCTGTTACTTCTAATGAAGTAAATGATCTCTGAGAAGATAGCTGAGTGAGGGTATGTACTAAGCTGATAACTACTGAAAAAATCCACAAAGAAACAGCAGTAATTTGAGGTCCCAAAGTGATATTTAAGGTAGATTCTTGGCCTTTCCCAGGAAATGGCAGCGGGGAGGGAGAATGGTTAGAACAAAGTGAGTGAGTGGATGATTCAGAAAATATATACAGTCAGATCAACTATAAATTTCTGAATCTTGGTAATGATCTTGGATTTTACTATGATAAGAAAATGTTGGAAAGATTTGAGCAAAAACACACTGGTTTCTGTATGGAAAAATGAGACTGTAAAAAGACAAGAGTGAATTCAAGGAGAGCAGATAAAACAATTGTGATCCGGAAGAGAGATGATGTTTCTTGGAACGAAGGAGGTTGTGATAAAAGTGGGGAGAGAAATGCTCAGACTCTTGAGATACATAAAAAAAGAAGGAAGGGAGTTTCCTAGTGAACTAAACATGTATATGAGAGAAAGAAATAAAGAGTATAGAATAATTTCATGGTTTGGAGTCTGAGAACTGTATGAATAAAATCGAAAATAACTGAGATTGAGAAAATGAGGTAAAGGTTGGTGCAGCAGAAGCAGATATGGGAGGAAATAAAAAGTTGTCTTTGGACACATTAATTTTATTACACATCCACCTGAACATGTTTAGTAAGCAGTCTGCTATATGTATTTGGAACTTAGGAAAATGGTTTGGCTGGAGAAATAAATTTTGTAGTCATTACCAAATAGATGATGCCACCTATACTTAAGTCTTTAAGTATGGGTGCTATTAACTGGAAATTGAGTATAGTTAGAGCAGAGAAATGTGAGGACTAAGCCTGCATTTTGAGATGGGAAGATGTAAAGGAAAATCCAGTGGTGAAGGTGTCAAGCTAACAGAAGGCATTCTCTTCTGATTGCTTCTATTTCCTTAGTAAATTGAGAAAAAACCAAGCAGCTGAAAATGTGTACCAGGGAAGGATGTACACTTTTACCCTTATATTTTAGTAGAATATAAAATATATGAATATTGGATTATAGGATAGAATAATGAATAAGGAAATATAAAAGAATTGTCGGTCAGCATTAAGGTGCTACCCGAGATTTAAAAAATGAATTTACAGCCAGCATGGTTGTGTGTTTCTCACCAACCTGGTACAACTACTTGATAACAGAGAAATAAAGTGTAGGAAATTAGATATTAATCATTGTTGGTGTTCTGCTCAGAATGTGTGACAAAGAGTAAGTCATAAGATAGGTGCTTGCACTTGTAAATGAATAATTAGAAAGATGGTTAATGAGGGCAGGAAGAAAATAAGGGGACCAATGGCAGAAATGGTAAGTACGGTGGATTTGAGGTCCTGGTAGAATTCAAAATTGTTAAACTGGGATTCTCCAGTGATTTAGGTGAAAAGTGCAGATGTGATATTCTGAATGTCAGATGCTCAAAACCAAAATTTTGAAGAGCTTATAGATATCAGGGTCTTCTGATGTTTGACCATGGGATTAAATCACTGAATGGCTAGAAAGAGAAGACCTTGATGGAGAAGAAAACTCAGACATGGAAAATTGGAGTATTGAATGGAAACATCTATGTAGAGTGGCTATTTAAATAATAATGGCAGAATAAATGGTTGGGAAGGAAACGTGATCCACGTTCTGAAATCTCCAATAACAGCCACAGTAGGCATCTGAAAGAATGGGGGCTAGCAGGCGGAATAGCTTGCTGCCATGTACTTCAAAGTGGGTAGATGAAAAGTCAGGAGAAACAAACATTGAAATGTCAATACAAGTAAGGATTGCTCTTATTCCATCTATATTCTGTCATACGTGAAGTATAGGAGAAAAGGAAAAAGAATAACAGAGCACTGTGGAAATTACAGAAGATATGTTAATATTAAATGACAACCAGGATTTGAGTAGAGAAATAAAGTGACAAGAAGAAAGAACATAAGCGAATGAATTGAGGATATAAGAAATTTTGCTGCTGACAGAGTTCCAGAGAGATCAATGGGAGGTTTGTTGTTAACTTTGTAGGATGTGACAATGAGCCAAATTAAGGGGTGTTCAAAGCTGTTTAGAGATGAGAGTCTCTCGAATCTTGAATTTCTTAGGGAGATTGAGGTAGATGTAAGATATAAAGCATGATGGGTTAATCCTGATTATCTCTAGGAGGGACATGGATAATCAGTTAACATTAAGTCTTTCTTGGCACTAACCTTTTAGTCGGTGTTTAGTAATAAGGCAGTGAGTTATGGAGAAGGGGAAGAGTGTTGCCAGGAGCATGTTGAACTCTGAGGGCCCATTCTCCAAACCTGAGGAATATGATAGTAAGATTGAGGTCGCTGTTCAAAATAAAAAGTAAAAAAAAAAAAAAAAAAAAAAAAGAATTTAATTAAACAATTTCAGATAACTAATCAGGCAATTAAGAAATTTAATACAAAATCAGTAACACTCGTTTGCTTTATTATGTAGTCTTATAATATTACTTCAAATTAGAGGCCTGTATATTTCTCTTTTTCCTCTATTCACCCTTTTTTTCTCTCTTACATTCTTTTATTGGCCTTTGAACTTCTATTATGTGCCAGGTTCATTTCAAGTCCAATTAGTGGTATAAAATACAGGTTTTTACTTTTTCTGAAGGTATTATTGTCCTGGTACAGGAGATCCAGAAATATAGTTTTAGATAGCATATAATGCATGGTAAACCATGATGCTATGTTACTTATGGAAAGAAGAGGGCAAATCTAGCATTAATTTGGTCTGAGAGATCCAAATTAGACTTTATCTGGCTGGGCAGTAGAAAAGATAGGTCATATCTAGATTGGTTTATATTGGGTGTTTAGAGGCTATAAAGGTAAGTTAAAGTAGATGAGAGCAAGGAAAGTGATTTGTCCAATTTGCTGCAAACACATTTGTACAGGAACTTTTTGCAGAGCTTTGTCTTGGGAAATAGATTTGCAGAAAACAGTCGTACAGAATTTTTCCTTTGATGATTTTTCTTTCTCATGGGCTAGTATACTTCCATAATGGGTCACTCTCAAACCTGTTGCCACAGCCAATTGTAAGATATTATCATAATTTTAATGGACACAGGAAATGAAGAAAATCAAAGTCACCCCTTCTAGTTCCATATTCAGGGCAACATGAGGTAGTGCACTAGTAGGCACAAAGCAAAAAATTGGCACTGCTATAAGTTAATTTTGTAAGCTAACGTTTATCAAGGGTCATTATATCTGTCCTTTCTCTTAATTTTAATGATGAGGAAATTCAGCCTTAAAAGCAGTAATTAGGTAATCTAAGTAGGCACAACCTTTTAGTGCAACATTAGTACGATGATTATAAAAGCTAAAATTTATTGGGCATTACTAAATTCCAGTCAGTGGACCCTATGTAACAGTTATCATTTAGATGTCCAATTGTTTCTTTCATTACAGTATGGTAACAAACAAAATGCATTCACGTATTTATGGTTTAATACAATAGAATTTTATTAACAATTATACATACAGAAGCAATTTAAAAATATCAATATTAAAGAGAAGCAGGTCAGGAATTCTTTCCTCTTTTAAGATAATGTAATAAAGATAAAGTAAAAAATACAAACTTTATTTCTTAACATAAGCTCTATCAAGTTCAATACACTTTTGTAAATGATAATGCCAGGCATTTAGTCCATCACTAAAGAACCGCGGGTCCCGGGAATTGAACCATGTCAATGCCATCATTTTTTACATTATTAATTTTTTAAAAATAGCCTGCATATACTTTATTTTTCATTAAGGTAACACATTTATATTGTATGATTTTGAAAGACAAATTATTTTAAAGGATTTATATCTAGAAACACCATTGGCCCACTTGGGTCCACAACCTGATTCCCGTTCTTTGGAAGCAGTCACTTGCAATTCTGCTGTGTGTATGTGTTTATTTATAAGCAATTGACTATTTGTGTTTTCTTTATTTTTCAGTTTAAAATATTTTTTCTCTGGCTTCCTTTTAAACCACTTCTCCACAAAACATCTAAATGTACCAAACTTTTATGATTTATGAATTTAACTTTTTTTTTTACATTGAGCCCCATAGTATAGGAAATGATTATATTTTATTATTAATTGAAGAATTGATGTCTTTTAAAAAAATTTTTTAAGATTGGGGAAAAAAATGGAAATCAGAAGGGGACAAATCAGGATTGTAAGGTGGATGCCTACGAATTTCTGATCAAAAGTCTCACCAAATTACCCTTATTTGGTGAGAGGAATAAGCAGGACATTGTGTGGTGGAGAAGGACTATATGGCAAAAATTTCCCAGGCTTTTTCTGATAATTGCTTTTGCTAACTTTCTCAAAACACTCTCATAATAAGCAGATGTGATCATTCTTTGTGCCTGGAGAAAGTCAACAACCAACTTGCCTTGAGTATTTTGAAAAACAGTTGCCAAGGCCTTTGATCTTGCCTAATCCACTTTTGCCTTGATTGGGCCACTTTCGCCTATTTGTAGCCATTGTTTCGAGTGTCCTTTGTCTTTAGGATCATACTGTTAAAGCTTTGTTTCATATCCTGTTATAATTCTTCAAATAAATGCTTCAGGATCATGATCCCACTTGTTTAAAATTTCTGTTGAAAGCTCTGCTCTTGTCTGAAGGTGATGAGAGCACAACAGTTTTGGTACCCATCGAGTGGAAAGTTTATTCAACTTTAATTTTTCAGACAGAATTGTGTAACCAATTGAGATGTCTAGGTGTTGGCTATTGTTTCTGCTGTTAATTGTCACTGCTCATCAATTAGGGCATGAAGATGATTATTTTTTTCCTTGCAAATTGATGTGAATGGTCTGCCTCTGTAGGCTTCATCTTTATATCGCCTCATTCCTTATTAAAATGAGTTATCCATTTGTAAACTGCTGATTTCTTTGGGGCATTGTCTCCACAAACTTTCTATAAAGCATCAGTAGTTTCACCATTCTTCCACCTGAGCTTCACCATAAATTTGATATTTGTTCTTACCTCAATTTTAACAGAATTCATGTTGCTCCGATAGGGGCTATTTTCAAACTGATGTCTTTTCTTTCTTAGTGCCTCAAACTAGATCTTTTTCAGACACTTGATAACACGTTAGTATGAGTTTATTTTGGTACCCTGAAACTTCGAAATCCATGCATATTTTTTTCATCATACACATTTTCCATGAACTTTTTGAAGACCAGTCATATCTCTGTCAATATATACCCCAGAAGTGTCCCAGACAAGGGCATCATTTTTACTTGCATGAGTTTTTGCGGACTCAGAACCATTTAAAGGGAAAACTGCCTCCGCCCATCCCACACACAGACTCACAGACTCACACACACATACACTCATGAGTGAGTCTGTATTATGTATGTAAAAGGAAATAAGATTAGCAAACAGATAAAAATACAGTAAAAATAATTATGGGAACAGAGCATTGTATGTACTGTCAGAATCTATTAAGAGCTTTATCTATATTATTTACAAAGAAGGGATCAAAAACTCAGAGATGTAAAAACAAATTCAAAGCTATCTAGATAAAAAGTATTCAAACCGGTATTCCAATGTCCACACTTTTTAACTTTATATCATATTTCAGAAGATGCACTAATACTTTAATAACACTCTAATCTATGTTCTAGTTATAAAAAGACGTAGTTGTTCCTATATATACGTGCATGCTTATCTGTGTAAATCACTGCACAGAAAATTTTACAAAGCTATTCCATAGTGAGTATTCATTCACTTTTCTACTGACAACTTGCTTTAGCATTGTACACTGTTAAGTAACAGGATCCTTTTGATACTGTCAGCCTTCACCACAGGGACTAAATTGACAACTTCAGTCAATATTCACTTCACCAAAATATGTGACGATCTAAGCTCCTCAGTATAATGCCAAAACAAGATGAACGATGCTAAGTATCAGGACGCTGGGAACACTGATACTTGGCAATATTTTCAAATTTTTGTGGAAATAATAGAACTAATTACTGTTCACATAAAATTAGAGACAATAAGAATTTTAAAACTCGACTAGTATCACATAATCTTTTTAGTGATCTCCGTATTATCCAGAAGAAGAAAGTGATGACTAGGAAATATTACTAAATTTCCCAGTATCTGAAGACTAATTAGGGGTAGGGCAATTAAGAAAAATGTTTTTTTTATGGTACCCAGGCCAGTGTCCGGAGCCCACTTATAGTAATATTCTTCTATATAAATAATTACTTTTTCAAGTTTTAGGAGTCTTTCTAACACAGAGTTCAGTTACAAAGGCTAAATATATATAAACTAAGTGCTATGCATATATTGACAAAAGTTCTCAATATATACTTGGCATCCATCTTTGTATATGGCATCAGAAAATATATCCTAAAAAGTCATGTCATTCCATTTATCTTTCCTTTCTAATTGTGATTTTTGGAAAGTAAAAAAGCCTGTGGTCCATGTTAACGATATTTAAGGTGTTCTTTGAATTAATAGTGTATAATGAAAAACAAATTGTCAGTACAAAAGCGAATGTTTTCTGCACTAATTCAAGATTCCTTTCCATTTATAAGCTACAATTCTAACATCTATTTTGAATTTAAATTCTTTGATTTATTATTTAATATTTTGAAATGTGACAAGATTAATTTATCCTGATTTAATACTTTATGCACAAAGCTGCTCTATGTATCTTCATTCAGTATTATACATGGCCTAGTATGTTATATGATTTCATTTTAAGAATAATTTCTTTTGACGTCTTTCTCACATGATTGCCAGTACTTTTAAATGCAAAGACTCTGAATTCCTGTTCCATTAAACAGTATAGACAGTTTTCTGCCTAGAGAAATGTCATTACACACAATTGTTAAATGAAATATCATTCAAATGTGAGAAAGTGGTGCCACAAATTGCAACTTCAAAGTCTGTATTGGAAAAAAATTTATAATAATACGTTTTATTTGCATGTATATGTTGCTAAAAATATGTTAATAACCAATACTTCTTTCTTTATACATATATATTGTATTGAATATGATGAGATGTATATGTATCTCTGTCAAGATATCTAAAAGGAAATATGGAAGTGCTAACATTTCAAGGAAACCTCCACTTTAATCAATATGGAAAAGGAAACTTTCCCTTTCTTTATTTCTACCAGGTTACCTTTTTTCATCTGAGCTGACAAATCTTTTTCTCGATCATTTCAAATATGCAGAAGTTTGTTAAAATTATCAATCTGCCAATGATATGTGTGTGTATACACATATATATGATTTTTTTGTGTGTGGTAGAGAGGAGGAATTTTTTTTTTTTTTAAGTAACCACAAGCTTTGAAACATTGAAAGGATAAAGGCTGGAAGATAGATTAAGGACATAAGGACATGCTGATTGCAGGGTCGGAGATGTGTCAAGAGATGGTAATTATAATTCTGAGACCTTGAGATTTGAACACAGAAAAAAAATAAAGAAGAACAAAATGCACTACCTCACTTTTTCTATATCAGTGATATAGTAAGGATTTTTGTTTTGTTTTGTTTTGTTTTGTTTCCCTGCAGGGAAGATGCCTGTTATACAGTACAGCCCTGCTCATAATATGTTCATGATTAGTTTTTCATTCTTTGATTTAAAAAATTGAAGTTTTTATAATTTAAGTCAAATGTAATGCAAAAGCAGCTTTTAGAAAAGTCCCCTAATCATCTTCTTTCCCATTCCCACTTTCAAAATATTTGCTAATTTTAAACTCCTGCAGAAATTTGCATCTGAAAGGAAGGCTTTAGGTTGCCAGGTGGTCAGTTTGAAGACACACAATCTGCTACTTGACCTTTTGGTCAAACACATCAATGTTCATATATTCTAATTACGTAAATTTTACTATTACCATGTTATAGCACACCTTCTGCTCAACCGGTTTCACTTTCTAAGCTGCCCTACATGCTACTGAACTAATCTGCTATTTCCTAGGAGAACACAAACTTTACTGGAGACAGGTGCAGACAATGCAACACAGTACAGACTAACAAATCTATCAACAGAGTATTGAACCCACATTACAGTCCTTAACTCTGAAGCAATAGAATACTGCATAGTGCTAGTTGCCTTCAAGAAATATTAAAGAGTGACTTTTAACCTCTTATCTAGCTTTTTAGCATACTATTTCTTTTACATAAGCTCTATTTAGTAACTTCAACAATTTAAATACAATATTTTAAAATCTAATTTTTTAATTACAAAAATAATTTTCAAACCAAGAAATGAGTATGTGCAATTTTCGCTCTGAAAGCTTTATGTTAGTTTTATGCATCAATTTTAAAAGATATATATATATATATATGTACATACATATACACAAATCTTTGGCTTATAATAATTCCATAATGATTCCCATGGTCCTATAGACAAACTTGATATTTCAGAATTATGTTTCCCAACTGTCTTTGAATTGACACTTACAAGCAACGACTAGATATTGATGCAACTTCTATTAAATATCTAGAAATAAATTTAATAAATAACAATAAGGGCAGCACCTATAATAATGATAATAGCAACAGTGTCATAGTGCTTACTCTGTATCAGGTATTTATCTATGTGATTTACATATGTCATCTACCTTTGTGTATACATGCACACCTATATACAGATACACACCCTTTGGGATTTTTCAATCAACCAGAAAACATTTATTGGTGAAAACCAAACCATTTTCTAAGACTATCGTGTACTTTATCAAAAAAGTGCTTTTGAGTTTTAAAAATGCAAAAATATACAATTTAAAAAGAGTTAAATGTCATAATTTATATTTTGTGTGAAAATATTTTAAATCTTTATCTACCAGATGGGGGCTTTATTTTTCAAAGAAGATTAATAGTTAAACATACAGATACATAAGTACTTAGATATGTTTGCTTTTTTATATATCAATGAATATCTGATAAGGCTGAATTATATTTTGCACATTCATCCCATGACCATCCACAGCACACAAGAAGAAAGAACATTATAGAGATAGAGGTGGCATTACAATTATGGCACTATTATCAGCCAGTATGGCACCCATTTCCCAGTAAAGAGTCCTCTTATTCCAGGAGAAAGAGCTTCGCCCAGATGCTTCGACACCTTCAGCTAAGAGAAGCATCACAGAGGCAAAACAAGAGTCCCCAGAGGAAGCATTCATGTACTTCTTGGCCAACATACCACTCTAGACCACAGGACAGAATAGTTGCTTTACATCCTCTTCCCCTATCTCCTCTGCCAAAGATACTGAGGGCGAATATCTTCATGCTTTAGGTTTGGTTATCTTAATTACTTCCAGAAAGCTAAGCTCACAAAGTCAACCATTGTCATGCAGAGTCTCATTGCTATATTGTTTCATATAGTTTAAACTAACTGAATTTTCCAACTTTCTCTGCCCTACATTACACTCTAGAATTAATGGTCCATTTTCTATTTATATGAATATGTATACACACACACACACACACACACACACACACACACACACACGACCTCCCAACATCTCCTCCTCAGGTTTTGATGTTTTATCAACTGACCTTTTTCCACCATTGCTATTTGAGAAGCAACAGAAAATACTCCATTGAACACTTTTGCCACATACTTTTTATTCTTTCGTATCCAGAGTTCAGTCTATTCCACTTCAATCCCCTATTTTGTAGTCATATCCTTCCTTTTTTTGGCGGGGGTAGGATAGGATCTCACTTTGTTGCCAACGCTGCAGTGCAGTGGCTCAGTCATAGCTCATGACAGCTTGGAACTCCTGAGCTCCAACAATATTCTTGCCTCAGCCTCCTAAGTACCTGGGACTATAGGCATGTGCCACCATACTTGGCTAATTTTTAAAATTTTTTATAGAGATATGGTCTCACTATATTTCCCAGGCTGGTCTTGAACTCCTGGCCTTGAGTGATCCTCCCAACATGGCCTCCCAATGTCCTGGGATTACAGGCATGCACCATGGTGCTTGGCCCATAGTTGTATTCTTCTGATCATTCTATTTTATGACCATAGACTCCTGTCTTTCTATGTTATTTATGGTATTATTTTCACTCCTACAAATATTCTACATCATTTAGTCCTTGATTTTTTTTTACCCCCACCACTTTCTAATCATCAATACATTGCCTCATATTCCGACTTCTCTCTATACCCAGGATTGTATCCATGGTCTTTCATTGAAATCACTCTTTTGGGAATACCCCTAGACTCATCATGCTTTTCTGCCTCTGTCACGCTCACTCGGCATGGACTCCGTACTAGTTCAGCCAAACTCTCTGCTTGCTACATACTTACACTAGTGTTGATGAAATTCATTGGCAAAACGTTTTACAACCCTGCTCATGAGTCTACTTTTAAAATGCTTGCATACAAATCTCAAACACTCCATGCCAACCCACATGTCTAAAAATGACATTATTCAAATTACTGTATTATCCATTTACTCTATCTTCAAAATTCCTCTCATTCCATCCCCAACCAATAAACACTGCTACCAAAACAAAACAAAACAAAACAAAAACAAACAAAAAAAAACCCCCAATTTCTTTAAGCAGATATTTTATTAGAATCAATCTAAGAGGAATTTTCTCAGCTCTACATCATCAAAGTGCTGACTGCCTAAACCCTTGCTTTGCCATTATATATAATAGATGATCACCCCTAGACTAGCAAGTGTATTGTGTTTTATTTTTACCTTAAATGCCATGTAAAACACTGTCTCAGATATTGACCTCAGAAAAGTATGTATGATGTGCTAAAGGCAGCACAAAGCAGACATACCAACAGAATAAGTTATGTGATTCATGAAAAATGAGTAGTAGTTTATCAATCAGGTAAAGGAGAAAGGGCATTCTAAGCATAAAAAACAAAAGAATATGTTTTTAGCAAACTTACTTTAATGGCTTAGTAGATTAAAATGTGTGTGTGTGTGTGTGTGTGTGTGTGTGTGTGTGT
>RJWJ010041212.1:0-13613 GCA_004363605.1 Indri indri | reverse complement strand
ACCCATTGCGGAAGCAAAAAAGGCCTTGGTCATGGTCTGGGTCTTGTTTTATGTCTTGCGTCTGGCTTGGGCCCTCCTCGTGGCTCAGATGTCATCATGGAACCACTTTGATGGACAGTTGGGAGTTATATGACCTGAGTCTTACTGCACATGCAGATCTCCCATGAGCCTCTCTGAAAGCCCATTTTGGGGGGCAAACTGCAATGTAGATTTAAGCTAATGACATGATAATTAGCCTTAGGTTGTCCTAAGTCACCTTCTAGACTCTATTGTACCTATGCCACTTGGCATGCACTTTCATCCCTAGGAGACCCGGAATCCCTTGCTATCTACCTAACATATACATATGTGTTATTTCATATATATATATATATATATATATGAAATAAAAAATAAATATCTGCTCTTTGTCCCAGTTTCTGGCACTCAGCTCCTAAAATGGAATCTCTGGAGTAACAAGAGTGTCTTTGTATGCTCAGATGACTGGTGGCTGAGGGCCCCTAGATAGCTTCAGGGTGGGGCCTGGTCACCAGAAAGACCAAGCCTGGATTAGAAGCTAGAAACTTCTAAGCTAGAAACTCCTCCCTGCCCCCAACTTCTGGGCAGAGAAGGGTTGGAGATTGACTTAATCACCAATGATCAAGGATTTAATCAATCATGCCTACATAATGAAACCTCCATAATAACCTCTAACCTCCAGAGACAACTTCTGGGCTTTCCTTACAACGCGAAGGAGGAGCCGGTGGGCGTCCCAGATCCCACCCCCAGGCCCCAGGTCCCAACAGAGCATCTCTGCTCAGAACACCAAGCGGGCAGTATCGCTGTTCCCTCCCATCTCCTGCTGACAATCCTCCACCAGCCCTGACCAGTCCTCCGTCCTCCTGTGGGCAGTTCTGCTGAGCCATCTCCTGTTGTTTATAAATTACTCAGTCTAATGTGTTTTGTTATAGCAGTAGAAACAGACTAAGATGTCCCCATATCCCGTTATGGATAGATTTCATCTCACAAATACCTTTCAACCCCTCCCCTCTAATGGCCACTGTCACTGGCTTGGTCCAGGCCCCCAGGACCTGATAAGGTTTCAGATTAGGCTAGGGCAGAGTGTGCAGCTTATAGCCTTCTTTGACTTGAGGAATACAAACACAACCAGGAAATGAGGTAATTTACTTGATTAGTAAAAAAAATTAACCTAGTTTAAAGATTATTATAGTATTGTTTCTGAAAATAGAAAAAGTCATATAAAGAAAGTCTCCATTTATTTTTATTACCTGAGCTAGTATAGATTTAATTATTTTTTAAATGAAGATTATCTTTTTCCCCCCAAATAATCAAGAATTTGGAAAATTTATTGTTGGCTCATTTTCCTTTTAATTAGTAGGCCTTTCACTTCCCACAATGTAAATTACATCAACCATATATTTTCCTACAACTTTTTCCTTCGGATGAGTCTCCAAATGGACTCGAAACCAAGGAAGCAAGTTCAATGAGCTTACATCGTGGAATGCAAAAACGACTGAAAGATAGAACTATACAATGAGTGCATTTTGGGGGCCAGGAAAGTAAAGACTGTGTTTCTGCAAGATGCAAAACCAGTACCAACACCTAAATCAGTGTTAGGTGGATTGAAAAGCCCTCCTAAATATCCTACTTTTTCTATATTCTTCCATGTTTCTAAATATAAGTTATCATTAGCAAATAATTATGATGAATAATAGCATCATCACTTAACTTCACGCCAGCTGAGGCCTGGCAGGGTTGAAGCATGCTAAACCTCAAGAGCGTGCAATTTTAGAACTGAACAATTAAGCTCTGAGAAGATGAGAGTAGAGGTTACCGTGGCAACCTGATCCTACTACCCTGCGTGTGGCCATATTGCTGCAGGGTCTGAGTCAGAGAGGGTGGTTATCTTGATTCATACCTCAGGCAATGTTTAGGTACAGAGAGGGAGTTTCCCTTGTGCAACTTCAGAAAGGATAGATACTTTGAAATCTGCAGAAGAGGACTGTGTGATTTTTCAGTGAAGTGAAAATACATTAATGGAAATAGTAGTAGCTAATAAAAATACTTAGTCTTTTTTTTTTTTTAAGACAGCGTCTCACTCTGTTGCCCTGGGTAGAGTACAATGGCGTCGTCGTAGCTCACAGCAGCCTCAAACTCCTGGTCTCAAGCAATCCTCCTGCCTCAGCCTCCCAACTAGCTGGGACTACAGGCATGGGCGATGATGCGTGGTTAACTTTTCTATTTTTAGTAGAGATGGGGTCTCACTCTTGCTTAGGCTGGTCTCAAATTCCTGAGCTCAAACGATCCTCCTGCCTCATCCCTCCCAGAGTGTTAGGATTACAGGTGTGAACTACCATGCCCGGCCAAAATTTAGTCTTAAACTATGCCATAAAAATATTGAAATTATGGGCTCTGTGGAAACAATCACATTGAAATTTAATAGTTAAGTGTAACTGTATAACTAGTTTTTATTCATTTAATAATACATGATTTGATATTTGATTCAGTGCACAAAACAGGGGAGAAAAACAGCACATGGTAAATAAATAATTTGTGATATCTGGTGTGTTTGAAAGTGATAAGTACTATGAGGACAAAATCAAGCAGGGCAGGGGCATTGGAAATGCTAGAGAGAGTGGTGTGTGGGATGGCAATTTTAAATTGGGTTGTCAGAGGAGGCTTTAATGGAGAAGATGATATTTGAACAGACTCAAAAAGGGTGAGGGAGTGAGCCATGCGGATATTTGGGGAAGAACATTCCAGGCAGAGGGAATGCCCATGCCAAGGCTCTGAGGCAGAGACATGCCTGCCACGTCCAAGGAGCACGAAGAGTACCGGAGTGGAGTGAGGAAAGGGGAATTAAGGAAAAGGCGAGATCAGAGAGATAACCAAGGGCGAGATCGTGAGAGCCTACCAAGTCACTGAAAGTATTTTGGCCTTTATTCTGAGAGAAGTAAGCTTGATATTTCACATGTAACTTATATTTTAATTTTCATAACAGCCCCATGACACAGACATTTCTCACTACTTTACAGAAGAGGATATGGAAAAATGGCGATGTTGGGTAACTGTCCCAGGGTTACAGAGCCAAGAAAGTGGCAGAGGCGGGATTTGACTCAATCCGCTGGACTCCACTATGCTTTTCTCAACTCGATTGGCTGCTTCAGTTGTGCTGGGGCCACCCGGAGGCTGGGGCAATCTGGTGGGCACCAGAGGATAGGAAGGCCAGTAGGGTGTTGAGAATTGCCACGCTGCAGGGGAGAAATGAAAGCAAGAGCGAGGGAAGAGTCCAAATGGGAGGCTGGAGACGCTGATTCCTCCACCAAACTGTGGAGGCCAAGACTGAGACTCTGTAGGGGGAAGAGTGAGAAATAAAATGGGGAAGGAAGAATGAGTTGAGGGAGCTAACAAATGAACAACTCAGAGTTTCAATCTGCAACCCAGGATTATTTCTGTGTAGGTCCTGGAGTATGTCTCCGGGGTGGACACATCTATTGAGGAGATAAATCAAGTGTAACATTGGCAGCATCCCATAATTTTTATGTATTTTTGTCATTTAACAAAATCTACCTTTGTGTTCTAGATTTGTCACCAATCCAAGAGTAATTTATTTTTATGAAACATCCACATATAATTCAAGAGAAGGTTCACTTATTCTAGCAGCTAAATGGTAATTCTGTTCTGTGTTTTTGAAATATTTCTTTGTCACCTGAGAAATCCTTCTGTGACTGGGAGGTATGGGTTTCCAAGTACATTTATATTTTTATTTCTTCTTGCCTTCCTGCTGGTTCATCCTTCCATTTAGCCTTGAAGGAGCACTTATTATAATGGAATGTGGGCAAACAAAAATCAATGAAACACAATTCCTGTTGAGGCATTAACAGTCTAGTAAAAGAAGGAGACATTTAAACAATAAAAACAAAGACAAAAAGCATACACAGAAAGCTCTGAGAGCCAAGTGGAAGGGGCCACTAACTCTGTTGGGGATAATAGTCACAGATGAGTTTAAGGGAAATGTACCCAAGATTGGAAGTAAGGTTACACTGATAGCAAAACCAGTAAGAATCAGTTCAAAATGGATAAGATTAGCTATCAGGAAAAATTATCCAATATGTTGTCTGTAAATAATGTTTAACTGCTTAAACTCTTCAATGGCTCTTTATTGTCCACAGGAAGAAGTTCAGATTTCCTGCCATGACCTTCCGCTATTCTTGTTTACTTTCCAATTTTGTCTCAGACTCCCAGTGATTAGTAAGCACGTTAAAGTTAGAGAACCACATAGGATAAAACATGAGAGACCTCGGTGGAGAGCCTGAGCCTCGTGCCAGCTGTGGCCATTCAACTCCAAACCCCTTTCTATGTCAGCTCTGTGATGCTGGGGCTGGGCCTTTGCAAACCTCATTTCTGCTTTGCCAGCTGGCTTGCTGCTAGGGTCTGCCCGGAGGGGACGCTCGAGGGAGGCTGCAAGGCTGGAGGAGGGAAAAGTGACTTCCTCCTCCCCGTCTGCTTTCTGTTCCAGAGAGCCTCATACCTGCCAAGCTGCTTATCCCCTGAAGCATCAGGCCATTTTTTGGCAGCCATGGAATCCAGTTTGGAGTTTTTCCAACACCTGCAGAACCAGCTTCATGGTGCCTCCCTCAGAGACCCGAAGGTCCAACTGAGCAGGCTGAGACTTCAGAACCATAAGGAGTGTGAGGGGTTAAATGTCCCCTCTTCTACATTTCTTTCCTTTTTTTTTTTTTCTTAAATTATTGAGATGGGGTCTTGCTATGTTGCCCAGGCTGGTCTCAAACTCTTGGGCTCAAGTGATTCTCCTGCCCCAGCCTCCTGAGTAGCTCGGATTACAGGCGTGAGCCACTGCATGAAGCTTCTTCCTTTACATTTCTACGTTTTAATAATTTCAGGCTCTTCTCTTTGTTCCCCTCAGCCCTAGGGGTGGCTGCTACCTTTGTGAGACCTTAGGACAATGGTTCTTGACCAGGGGCAAGTTTGATTCCCAGAGGACATTTGGCAAAAGCTGGAGAGATTTTCGGTTGTCACAATTTGGAGAAGGCGAGGGCAGTGTTACTGGCACCTACTGGGTAGAGGCCAGGGATCCTACCATGCACGGAACAGCTCCCACAGCAAAGAATTATTCAGCCCAATATATCAATAGTGTCAGGTTGAGAAACCCTGTTTCAGAGATTTCTTTTTACCCTTTCAGTTAAATATTTTATACACAGTTATACATAGTTAATAAGTCTTTACGTTAAATTTTCTCTGATCAATAACTTTGTGGTTTTCACCAAATCTTGACTGATTTGGCTTTCAATATTGTTAAAAAAAATTAGATGACTTGAGAAAAATTGAAGATATTTATGGTTGAAACTAAAAAATGTAATTAACTGCGAGTTAAATCTTCACATATCATGATAGGAATTAAACAGATAATGTTTCAAATGTCTACAACCGATAAACCAAGAGGAAGTTGTATTGTTTAGAAAATATAACTTTTCTCTTGGGGTGAGGCGTAGGAGGAGTGGAGAAGTGGATTGCTGCTTTTCATTGTGAGTTCATCTATACTGTTTTGCAAAATCCATGTTCATGTATTATTCTGATTAAATATTTTAAGAAAAGTATTTTGTTAAATATTTGCTACTCTATAAATACTATGCAACTGAAGCCTTAAATTGTTGGTTCACAGATGTGTTTGGCCTTCACTGTATTTTTGCTTGTTTTGCTTATATTGCAAAAATGTAATATTTTGCATAAAAGTCTTTTTTGTTCTTAAAAAGTCAGTTTTGGCAAATAACAAACCCTCATTTGCATATGGTAACAAGCAGATATGCTTGAATGGCTATCCACTTTATTTTATTTTATTTTTGAATTTTATCTTTCTTATAGTCACTGGTAAGGGAGCTGCCCACTTTAAACAAGATATGGGCTTTCCATTTCGTCATGGTCCCCACCACTCTCTGCTGTATTCCTGAGTATTCTTGCCCAGGGCCTGCTCCCTTCATTTGGGCTACTGGCTTGCTCCTCTAGGCAATGGGGTTTGCAAAGCCAGATGTACAGTAATAAATAATCTTTAGTGCCATGTACTATGGTACCATCAGTATATAAAGCAATAAAAGGAATTTTCCTAAAAGTCACCAGTTCAGGATTGGCATTAGCCTGATACCACTGACTATAATTCAAGGAAGGGAAAGATTCCTCTTGCATCAATTTACAATAGTTTCTGTGCCAAGCACTGTTCTAAATGATTGATATGTATTAGCTCATTTAATCCTCACCACAATCCAATGAAGTGGGTAAAAGTACCCATTTTACAGATAAAGAAACCAAGGCACAGATGGGTTAAGTAACTTTTACACGATATCATACAACTACCTCCACAAGTTATCTAAATTGAGTAATGACCCCTTTTTAACCAATATTTTTAAAAAACCTATGCAGTTTGTTCAGGTGATCTTTGTATTAGCCGGAACTCTATCTGCTTCAAATATTAGAAAGCCAGCTCAAACCAACTTTGAATCGAAACATTTTAAAACGTGAATTAATTGGCTCACATAATCAAACCACGGGATGCCAGGATTGGAGCTGGCCTCTGGCTAATTGTATCCAGCCAGCTTTCTTACTCTCTTTAATTTCAGATTCTCTTTGTGTGTTGACTTCATTCTTTCAAGTTCCTCTATGTGCTAGGTGTTTCATGCTGGGGTCCCCGGAAAGAAGACCCTCAGATGGAGTTTAATGCTCAGGAGACTTATTAAGGAGTGTCCTCGGGATAAACACCTGTAGAGGGGAAGAGGAGAAAGCAAGACAGGGCAGAAAGGACAGTTAAGCCTCGATACACACATGACACAGCCTAAACTGACCCCGTAAGGACTCCAAAGTTAGAATGACTCTTTAGAATCATGCTACGCTAGACTGAGTTGGCCAGACTTTATACCCATGCATTGATCAGTCTTTGGATGTGAGCTGCCCAGGGAAGGGGGTGACCTTGGGCAAGGAGGCTGTCTGCAGCTGAGGCAATCCCTGAAGGGCTGATGGCTGAAAGCTGTCTGCCAACAATAATCCCAGCAACTGGAGCAGTCCTTTGTCGAAGGGGGATTGGGTGTTACTGCCAGCCATTCTAGGGTCACATCCTTGTAGCTTTCCATCTAAGGGAAAAGAAAGAGCCTCTTTGAACTACAACTCAGAAAATTCTAGGAAAAGACTCTGGCCTACCTTGAATCCCATGCCTACTCCCTGGGCCAAGAATGTGGCCGGGGGTGCAGTACTACGCTAGGCACAGCCTTGGTTGTGCCCATGTGGGTGGCAGAGGACTGGAGTTGGCAGCCCACAGAACCCCATGGAGTCAGGGAAGAGCATTTCCCCAGAGGAAGGGACGGTGGTGCTGCAACCTGAAGATGAGGGAGGGGGTGCATTATGCAGACCATAACAACAGCCCCCCCACCCCTCCCAAAAGTTTCCCCTCATTGTTTCTTAGTTCAGTCTTTCAACATTGACTTGCTCCTCAGTGATAGTGGCAGCCATACCCCTTGCACAGTCAGAAACCTGAGAAGGGCACGCAGCGTACACTTACGAGAAATAAAGCCAGCTGGCCTCCCCAAGCCCACGAGAATAAAAGATCAGAGTCATCTGTCAGTTTCTGGCCTCAGTCTAGCCTCTTAGCAGAGACTCTCAGTCAGTTCCCAGCTTCTGCAGAGAGGCCCCATCCCCAACTCAACCAACATGAACATGAGGGATTCGTATGTCTTGATTCTACAGGTTTAATCCAGTCTGATACTCCAAACACCTGCCAACTCACCAAGGTAGGATGCAAAAATTCTCCTGCATTAATGGAGTGTTATCCCAGGTCCTCCTGCTGGACTGCTTCTTCTCCATGCCAGTCTGTTCCGTTCCTGAATTTTGCCTTCACCTTTCCCTTGTGATCCTCCCTCCTGTTCCTTGGTCTTGGTGTTCGCTTTGGATCCTTCTGATCCTGATTTTGGCTACTGTTCAAGGGCCCCCCCTTGGTTTCATTCCCCGCACCTGCCGTAGCCAACCGCTTGACAGCCGCCCTCCTGTCTGTTTCAGTCCCTCTGAGTGGGGCGCAAAGGCCTCAAAATGCTGTGCTCTGCACATCTGCGAGGCTGTTAGTTCTTGGGGAGAACTTCAAATGGAAAAGCACATAGTAACCAAACATGAGAGTTGTGCAAAACCCAGAAATCTGCCAAGAGACTACAAAATTACCTGATGGGCTTCCCGTAGCCCAGCGCTGACTTCGCAGGTGACAGTTGGTTTTGTCAATTGGTTGTAGTTAGGGATGTTGATTTATACTACTGATTTCTTTCTTTTTTTTTTTTTCTGTTTTTGCCTTCAATACCAGCTTTCCCAGATTTATACTATTGAAACTCCATTTTCTGCACTTTTGTTGACATGAAAGAGAAATCAAAAGAAAAAAAAACCAAATGCCATATGGGATTGAAAATAAAATAAGAATGACAGTTTGTTATTTTACAGAGGAAAGTAACTACAAAAGAGACTAGATACTTGAGCCCTCTTGCCAGTAGTTTCTCTCCTTCATGGCAACTTCCAATTTGTGCTCATTTTATAAGATAATAACGAAAAAGGCAATACAGTATGTCACTGATTTCAGTAATGGGTAGAGAAACAAGGCCGACGGGGGAGAACTAAAGCTATTGGACGGCAGGCAGCGCCACCTCGTGGTGCCTCCAAGTATCCCTTGGTCCGGGGAGGGAAGGAAGGGCACGTGCAGTACATGGAATGGTGCTTTGAATGCCTTTGTGTTACATAAAAGCGTACTTTGACACACTTTGTAACACATGCAGGAAAATCAGGGACTGCCTCTCACTTTTTCATTATATCAAAAATTTTTTAGATTTCATAATGCCCTCACCCAGGTCAAGTCTTGCTGGCCTCAGAACCATTTTGTCTCTCTGAGCCTCCTGCGTATCTCTGAGCAGTGAATGCAATGTGTTCATAGCTCAGAGAGGAAATTTATTACCAAGTGTTTGGGGGGCAATTTGTCATCTCTCCTGTGTACAGAGCTCGTGGCTTCCTAGTTTTATAGAAGTCCAGGAAGGGGGTACCAGGCCGGCACTCGTGCGATGCTGTCGGGGGCCATACCTCGGTCAGCGCCTTCTTCTGGGCCTCTTGACTAATTCCTGCGCCTCTGCTCTGCCATCTCTCACCCCAAATGCCCCCAGGGGCTACCAGAGACCTGCTTCTCTCTGGGGGACATTTACAGTTTTTGTTCCCTTGCTTTTATTTTGGATAGTCGAATTAACCAATCGTCCCCATTTTCAAAGGATGCCCAGCTACCTCTGCCCGTGTACGAGCTCCACACTCGGGGAGCCAGTTTCCCCGCAGACCTTGCGCTCCAGGTCTGCAACGGACTGAATCTCTCCGCCGTGTTTGGCCTTTGATTCTCTGCCCCAAGAAGGGAGCCCAGCTCTGACCTGCCCCTAGTGTCCCTGCCTGCTGTCTCCTCTCCAGCCCCCGCTCCCCCACCCCTCCAGGCATGCTATGGGGCCGGTGTCTCGAATTGCACCCTACCCCCAAAACAAACTTAAATTGGCCTTCGAGCCGATCGGACTCAGTAGCCCTGTTTAGACACAGCCTCGTCTCACAAAGCATGGTGCCCCAGCGCTGCACGGGGTCATTTTCCTATCACAATGAAACAGAACGCCTTCTGGGGAGGAGCAGGAGGGCGCCATTCCTCAGCGGGCACTGGCGGACCAGTGGACGTAACGCGCTCAGGCATTCTTCACTCTGAGAATTGCGCTCCACTATCGGATAAACGATGAACAAGATAAATGAAGAATATGGGGCATTTTTGGCATTGTAGAGGAATGTTAGGGAAAATTATACTGAGAGTTCTAAATTCCACTTTAATTTATCACTTCTACCCACAGGTTTCTGAGCACTTTTGCACGCTCTATTTATTTTCCATAAATGTATTCTGTAGTGTAGCAAATTCTCTGACAGAGGTTCTCCTGTATTGCTTGGCTCCTCTGGCTTAGTCTTACCACTTCGCGCCTCAAATCCTATGCCCCAGCAACACGAGCCACCATTGACTGTCTCCAAGGTGCCATGCTCTTTGTCACTTCCGTTTCTTCTCTTGCTATGCCTGAAATAGAGCCTTCACGCCTCCCTGCCTCTAACCGTTGGTTGGGTAATTTCTACCAATACTTTACATTTCCATCTGGCAGCGTGGAAAGATGTCTCTAAACCTCGTGTCCAGGCAGGGTGCCCCTGTGTGTGTTCTCATAGCCAGAGCTTCCCACGGCGCCCTCCTGTGATCTTGTGAAAGCATCACCGCAAACCCACGGCTCACGTATCTGGAGCTGTAAATCAGTTCCACGTCTACTGATGCAAACACCACCCTTGAGTGGAAAATTTAAAAAATAAATAAATAACTGTTCTCTTTATCACAGACCAGCTTCTGCTGAGCATTTTTACAGCATGCATATGCAGTAGCAGTGAAATCAGCAGAAGTTCTGAAACTGAGTCACATAGAATACAGTGATGTTTACAGTGAATGAGTGATTTATTCTATGACTAAATTTTCAACATATTGCTGTTTCCTCCAATAATTTGTGGGGTTCGGATCTAAAAGCAAACTTGGGGAATAATTATAGAAAAGTAAAAAATCAATATCTTTGCAAAATTTTTCAGAACTTTGACTCGTTTTGATTTTCAGCTTGTGGAACTGAATTAAATGAAAGTCTCTAAATACATTTTTATTAATAGAAAATTTGTGTCACTCAAAAAAATTCTATATGTCACATGGCATAGACACCTATGCAGTGAAAGTGTAAAGACGTGAATGGCAGAGGAAAAGCTGTATATTAATAGTAGGTTTCAACTGAATTTGTAATGTTTCATTTTTTAAGTATTGTAATGGATGTACCAGTGTTTAATATATGAGTCTTCAGTTATTTATTTTTTAGGGATAGAGTCTCTGTTGCCCAGGCTGGAGTTCAGTGATGCCATCAGGGCTCACTGAAGCCTCGAACTCCTGGACTCAAGCAATCTTCCTACCTCAGTCTCTCGAGTAGCTAGGACTACAGGGGCGCACCACCACACTCAGCTAATTTTTTAATATGGGGGGGAGAGACAAGGTCTCACTATGTTGCTCAGGCTGGTCTTCAACTCCTGGCCTCAAGCTATCCTCCTGTGTTGGCCTCCCAAAGTGCTGAGATTACAGGTGTGAGCCACTGTACCCGGCCTACTATATTAGTCTTTAAAAAAATAAATAGTTAAAAAATATGTTTTTTCCTGTCCCTCACTAAATAAATTTAAGGTAGTGCAAGTTAACACCCTCCGCATTAAGCATTTTGTACTTCCCCTCTCTTGGCACTGATCACACTGGACTGTATCTTAATTGCTTGTGTGTTTGTCTGTCTCTCCCAGTGGAGTGTGAACTCTTCAGGGCAGGGACTATTTATTCTTCACTGTTGAATCCCTAGCCTGAAGCCCAATGCTAACGTAGAATTTGTGCTCAATAAGTATTTGTTGAATGTGTGGGTGGATGGATGAATATGGGGTAGCCTGATGTTCTCAAAGCAGCCAGCTAAGCAGTGCCAACATTCTAGCCCGTAGGTTTCTGCTATTGACTTCTCCCCTCATCCCCTTCCTTCTTACAAAAATTCTTCAGGGGCTATGTAAGTAATATGTCCCATGGGGTACACGCTCAAATGGCAAAGCCTCATCCACAGCTCTCCAGAAAGATGCATAGTCTCAGGTCACTCTATCGAGTGACTTTGAAGAGGATGGGTAGAGATGCTCCCAATTTACTCATTATCTATCACATGCCTAGAACCATGCTAGACACTTGCACATAAATACTCTCATTTAATTCTCATAACAACAATCTAAAGTAGGTATTACCATCTCCTCTGTGCTGATGAGGAAACAGATTCCCAGGGAGTTGATGGACCTTGACCAAGTTACACGCACTAAGAGGTGGAGTCCCGGCTTACACTCAGGTCTTTCTGACCCCAAGGCCCAGGCATGTTCCTTCTACCACATGCTCCATACCAGCACGCAATGCTGTTAGAGGCAGAATGTCATGACCTGAAAGGACCCTTAGAGGTTGTCCATGTGATCCACTTTTTGTTATTAAAATAATTTTCTTTAAAAAAATAAAAGAATGTCGGAACATTTCTCTTGCCAAATAGTTTTGCAAGTCATGATTCTGCCAAGAGAAATAAGGAACATTCAATTATCCCTTAAGTCTGTAATTGATTAAGCAGCTCTTAAAATTAGCCAGGAATCTCTTTGGATGTATTGGGTGAGTGGGGCATACCTTACCACTTGCCATATCTGGGACATGAATTCTGGCTTGGTTTCCCACAGCATGAGGGTTACTTTTGTTCATCTCCAAGTGCAGCTCACTGGCCTGCTTCGACCCTACTGCTGTCGGGTCAACTCATTTACTTATTAACTCCCATTTATTATACACTTGGCTATGTGCCAGGCCAGGGCTAGGTGTTTCATGTGAATCAGCTCAGTTCATCCTGTGACCCTAGGAAGAAGGTAATACAATTATCTCTATTTTATCTTCAGGAGAAAAGTAACTTGCTCATAATGGGTGGACCTGGATTGGGATCCAGATCAGTGTGAATCCAGGACTAGTATTTTCACCGCTTTCTGCGCCTTCCCCACAGGCGACATTGCAGTTGTGACGTTCTGGCATAGACGCCTTGCACTCTGGACAGCTCGGATTACTGCCTCCTGCTGGCCAGCATTTCATGGTGGTCTGAGTTCCAAGTGACAGATTGACTTTTTGTTGTGGTTTCAGTAATAGACCTGTGTTTTATGGAACTATCAGGCACATCTCCAGAATCACAAATCAGTTTCATAAGTAGAAGGGATTTCCTTTGTCTGGAGTTTTAAAAGAGACTTACCTTAGAAAGACCCCTTTTGTTGAAAAAATGTAGGGAATTTTTTCTGTTTTCCACAAGGGGGCTTGAAACACGTGAGCACAAATCCTTTAATGTTAGTGTCTGCTATCCGATGGCTCTATCATGTAAACAGAATGGACAAGATTGAAGCCGTTTTTTTGGGACGATCTTAGTGAATGGGATTAATTTGGTGAGATTTATAGCATGCCTAGAACTTTGCCACCACACATCGTTTATTTGTTTTTAAATTAAGAGGATTTATTTCTTAGGTAACACAAATACAAATAGACATTAACAAATACCCTCAGGACTGAAACGAGAGAAGTAGTGGTAAAATGAAAACAGCTGCATGAGAAATTTCTTGTAGCTGTGTTTATGATCACCTCCTTTGGGGAGATGAGGAAAAGAAAGCAGATGTCAGCCTGTGGAATGTTTTACAATGGACAGTTTATGATTATGTCACCTTGAGGAGAAGGAGAAGTAAAACTGATACTTAATGTTTAGTTTGGAATGTAAGATGAACCGGGCATAACTTGGCATTGGTGAGCAAGACTGTTGAGCCAGTACCAGTTAGGGGAGGGGGGTTAGTGAGAAACTGGCCCTGCTCTCATGGGTGGGAGTGGCACATTTATGTGTTGGGCCCTAAACGAGGACTGTCCCTGCTTGGAGGTGGGTTTCTTTTCACTGACATCTACCAAGTTCTGACTTGATCCTTTATGA
>RJWJ010041211.1:0-13610 GCA_004363605.1 Indri indri | reverse complement strand
GGATCATTCCATACGAGTTTAATTAGAATTTATCTCCCTGAAAATAAAAACTTAAATACCATATGAATATAGTTTTTCTCTGAATTATTCTTTCATAACTATGTATCTACTTCAGTCATGAATGAATCTAATATTATTTTTAAGCCTTAAAACCACCCCCAGGAAGGAGATCTTGAAACCTTTCTATCTTTCAATATATGCACTTTCCTTTTACCATAATCCCTCATACAGTAGTCTCTAAACCTCTCAGTTTCCATGAAACGGTTGTATAAAGAACTCGGATCTACCTACACGCTATGTCTGGATTGTCCAAGTTTTCTAATCCGAAATGAAAGAAAGAGAGATAATGAGGTTGAGGAAGAAAGGAAGGGAGGAATTAAGAAAGGAAGGGAAAAAAGAAAAGAAGGAAATAGGGAGGGAGAGAGAAACAAAGGCAGGTAACTTTACATATAACTCACAGGGTATCTCTGATAATTAAAATAAATAAAATGTAAAGACTCATTTATAAAATATTTCTGTATTGTTGATAGGATTACCCACTGTGTGTGAGTTAGGATCTAACCTCTCCCTGCAGGCCCTTTCCTTGAATAACTGCACTATAAAGTACCTGGTACATTGCAGGAACTCAATAAACAGTACATGTCACTATCATTACTATTAAAACTGTACTGGTGAAAGTGTCTGAAATGGAGTGTGGAGCTCTATAAAGTCTGCAATTGATGTCCTGTGGCTGGGCCTGCCTTCTTATCTTCCAATCCTGTTTACTGATGAATTGACCAGCCAAGATCAGTCTAAACACGTGCCTTCCTTAGCAGAATTCTATTTTGACTAGGACTATGTAGAAAAGTCAGAAAAATGTAAAGCCTTCAGTAGATTATTAAGGTGAGATAAAACAGAGGAAATAATGTAAGAACTTATAAAAAAATACAACTGACTAGCTTCTTCCTATATCCCTTACACAAGCAAACACACTTGATTTACCTCACTCATATATGTCTGATCTCCTTCAGTCTAAACTTCTTATTCACATTAGCAGAATACTTTGATACTAACATCTCTCATTATTTCAGTTGATCCACTCAACAACTCCCAAAACCGGAGTTTAAATCAGGGAAACTCTGCCATAGATAGATAAAGAAAATTATCTGAAGTCTCAAAGCAGGTAAAAGGCAGATCTGGGATGGAAGGGAAGGTGTCAGGATTCAACTCCAGCACACGTTCTCCTGTATCCTATTGTCTGTATTGAGTTAGAGAGCAATAATCTCCATATCTAACTTACAGCATTGTTGTAGAGATCTAAAGTAATGATACACATGGAAGTGGTTTTTGTACGTAAGACTGACCATTCAAGACCCCTTGGTTTGTAGAACCTCTCCCTTCCCTTGCCTCTAGCCCCTCATAAGTAGTTTTGTGATGAAACTAAAAAATAAAAACAAATTTCCATTAAGTTTCACTGTTATTATTTTCAAAATATCTAAACTGAAATATGACAGTGATCTTAAATTTCATTTAAATACTTACAGGGTAGGACAATGGACAATGGGTACATGGCGAGAAATACATATAACTGAAGAAAATAGGAAAATAAGATGATGGCATCATAAATATCAATATTGGTTTGAGACCAGCACCTTTAGAGTTAAATTTAAAAAGACAAGGATAAAATAATATCAAAAATAAATTCACCTTGGAAAGTCCTGTTTGGAGAGAGCCAATTGATACAGACTAACCTAATAAATGCCGAATCAAAAGCAACATACCTGGAAACAGAATTTCATAGACTAAGGTCTGAGGAAAAAGTAGTGTCTTCTCTCAAAAAGTTTCTGAATAATATTTTTCAAGAAAAGATACTTGAATCTATCCTTTGCTGTTGGTCTTTAAAGTATCCTTTCGCAAGCCAAGTTAAGATAATGAATAAAAAATGTGCTTATGTTACTATTAATCTGGCTTCTTTACATTCTAAAAACTTTACTCCATCCTGTAAATCTAAATGTAAGTTCTAGAAATGACTGCCTCCAACTTCTCATGTATACACTAATGACAAGAAGAAACCATATCATATTCTCTAAAAAGCACGTGAGTCTTGATATAGTTTATTTTTATAATATAATTTTTATTCTTGAAAGATGTCTTAAAATTGCACCTTGGCACTGCACCGTATCCACAGCTTCATAACTACATGAGTGCATACAGAGCCATTAGTCTATCTCAACCCTGAAGACGTCCTACCACTGCACTTCAAGATTTGAAAAGATTTGTCAAAGATTTTAACATTGTATGTGCCCGTTTGAACCAGATTTTCCATTATATGTAGCCTAATTGATCCACAGCTTTTCCTCCTAAAATAATCATTATATCTAAAAGCATGTGGTGCAGGCTAAACAGGAAGAGGAAAAACACTTGGAACTATGAACCGGCTTAAGGTAGAAAGAGTGAACTCTACCCGATGAGTTGAAGTACAACTCAGTAGGAAGAATACAGACAACAGATGGTAATGCAAGCAAACATTTGGTCTCCTGACTGCCCAACACAATGTAACGAAGGTGCCTCTACAGGCAGTACTCTGAAACTCAGTGGAGCAAACGACAAATCTGTCACAAATTTCTGTCCCAGTTACAGAGCCAGTGTTCAGGAAGAATTAGTCAATTCTTAGAAGGAGAGACAGATAAGAGCAAAACAGAAATCCAGCCTTAGACGACTCTGGTACTAATTAGATGACAAAATCAGGATTTGGGCATTAGAAATAACAGAAAGAGAGGAGGAGAGAGAGCAGATGGTGGGGAGAACCTGACCTGAGTAAAGAGGCCAAATATGTTAAACTGGAGACAGAGTCAAAGTTAGTCTGGTAGAAAAACTGACTTGCTCCCGAGGCACCTGATTGTTGGAGCATTTTAAATCCCTCTTAACTAAAGTCAGGCTTGGTCCTAGAGCCTGGAACAAGACAGGGGAAGTGTAGTCATGATGTCAAGTATCTCTCAAGGGCAGGAATTTGGCAGCTGAGAAGCAGTAAGTCCTGAATGATGTCAGAGTCATCTGGATAGCTCCTGATCCCTTAATAACCACTTGACATTAACAAGTTGAAACTTGGAACTCACTCCGGTTCTTGGAAAAGTGATTTT
This sequence comes from Indri indri, assembly GCA_004363605.1. NCBI lineage: Eukaryota > Metazoa > Chordata > Mammalia > Primates > Indriidae > Indri > Indri indri. Next base: position 10,491 of record RJWJ010041211.1, on the reverse strand, counting down.
TGCTTGGCTGGACTTAGCATAGGCCTGTGTAGTTAATACTAACAATATGACAACTTAATGCCACAGCTGATCCACTAGAAAACTTGGACCTAGAGATGCCTTAAAATTCAAAAAGTAAATTGAATCCTGAAACAAATGCCCAGAAGAAAATGGGGGATAGTGTATAAATGAAAGCACAAGTCATTTCTTCTATTTTTTCCTACATTGGTGAGTTTCTACGTAACACATTGCAGCAGCATCAAAATACATCAGCAACTAAAATTACTAATTTAAAATTTTTTTTAAAAATTGTCTACATTTGCACTAGCTTCACCAGAGACCACCAACTTACTAGGACAATATGACAGAAACACTATTGTTGTTTAAAATAATTTTTCAACTTAATTTCTATTGTATTGGCATTCAGATCATTCCAAGTTCAAGCTCCTGTCAGAGTTGTTTCTCCCAAACTTTTCCTATTCCCTAATTTGGCATCTAAGTTCAAGAGAAAAACTTGGGAACGGTTCATTTTCTGAGTGCAAGTCTCTGGTCTTTGCTTGTCCTGTGTACCTGGTGTGGTCTCCTGTTGGTGAATTTAGAAACTGGGAAAAGATGTGTGGTTGTCTCGGTATTGGCAGTCTATGACTTTATTAGCTCCAGGAATCATAGTTATTAATCGGCTCCACCTCTGCATTTGCAGACTCTGTACATTTCTAATTCTTCAGCACAACCTCCATATGGTTACTGAGTCCATTCTTACTGGCCATTTTGCAACTTCATATTCAAGATCACCTTGCCTCTTCAAATGGCAGCTTCATACGGAGAGTTGAAAGCTCTTGTCTAAACTACATTGTACTTCGTGAGTGGTGTCAATGAAGAACTTATAGATCGATTGTATATCAGTGAAAGTCCACAGGGAAGTAATGTTATTTCTGGCTTTTACACTTGCACACCAGCCTCCATCAATGCCATAATATACGGGCACGGTTAGACAATGTGAGTCTCAAACATGTGTTGGTGGTGAGAGCCAAGATATCTCAAAGTCTGACTTTCAAAATTGTGTAGGTACTACCATTAAGATACACAGCTAAAACCTCAAACTCGGTTAGTCAAAACCAGAATGAATTTGTCAGCAGTCATACTCAAAATATTCTTTAAATGAAAACCTTACCTTTATCCTATTAATATCTGTAGCTAGTTTTAAACAGTAATATTGCAAGGCTTGTCCAGAAATGTAGCAATCTCTTTCCTCACCTTTCAGTATCCCCAAGCCCTATTTCCCAGTATCAACCATTTCCCCTTTTTAGCTATTTTTATTGTTTGCCTCCATATTTTCACAAAATATGCTTATATAGCTATGTCTAATATTTTCAATTTTGTCATCTATTATCATTCCAAATTATTTATATCCCATATTCACCCTCCATGTTATAAAAGAAAATTAAATGGCTCTATGGCTAGCACTATTATTGGTGGAGTATTTGTTACTTGCAGCCAAAACCAATTTGAAATGACACATGTTGACGACACTATTTGGGAAATCCCATCTTCTGCCTCTCCCAACTAACTAGCCCCATCCTTCAAAAGTTAGCTCGCAAGTCCCCTCTTCCTGTGAAGTCTCCGCTATCACCACTATTTCCATTCCCTCCCACGCACAGTTTGTGTCCTGTTCTCCCATAAAACTACAGGACTGTATCATCGCTTTCCCTTTATGATGTTGAAAATATTAATCATTTGTCTGACTTTCCTAAGAGACTATCCCTCCTAAAGGGTGTAGTCAAGTGTCCTTCAACTTTTTATCATTATAGGGAACTGTGGAGGATTTTTAGAAATTATTCAATACACATTTACTAAGCAGAAATTTCAGAATTCCTGGTTCTTTTGTCTGTTAATCTTTTATGCTTCGAACTACTTGAAAAGCGCTTCCCAATTCTATCAGAAATACCAACTCACTATGCAGGAATATCAGTTGGGGAGGACAGTAAGTGGGCATTCTATTCAGGGCTATATCATAATCTTGAGAAAGAAGGACAGGAACATGTACAGTTTGAACTACCACCTTTCCGATGATTCTAACATGCCCCCATAGCCTACCCCAAATGATAGTCACTTTTCTAAATATCCCACCAAAAGTTTTCTTCTCAATCTGTGGCTGTTATAAGAATCTGCTATAAGTTGTTGAATCCTAAATGTATATCTCTATAACAGTTCCTTTAGCTAAATTTGAGACATATATGCAAAGCCACATTGAGTGTCTCCAATTAGATTCCCGTACACTTCAAACCCAACATGTTCAAAACCTCTGTGCAAAATCTGCTGATTTTCCTTGAAATACTACCTTAGTTAACAAAAATATAATTTAACTAGTCACCCCACTCAAAATCTTGACAATCATTTTTAGGCTTCTCTCTTTACACTGTTCTCTATATATAATCTGCTGCCAAATTCTAGTTCAGTCCCATCTTCTAAGTAGCTCACAAATCTATTAAATCCCCTCTAGTCTTACTGCTAATGTCTTGGTTCAGGCCATGTCAGTTTTCTACCTGAATTCTTAGGCCTTTTGACTGCTTCTAGTTTTGCTTAGGTGTACAGTGCTGTCACAGTGAGCTTTCTGCAGTAAAAATCTGATCATATTACTGTCCTGCTTAAAAGTCTTTGAAGACACTCACACAAGTAATAAATCTTGGTTTCAACTTTGATTCAAATTCCAAAGAGTTATCTCAACTCAGGCTGATGTAATAAAGCTCATAAGCAAAGAGTTAGGTGTTGAAACCCCAGATTGGGCTTCTTGCTGTTTGTTCACCTTTGGGAAAAAGATAGAATCAATTCTAAATTTTACTACTTAGAAGCAGCTCCAAGAGGCTTGCATCTCTCAGCTGTCTTTCAAGACACACCCTACTACGGTGAGGGGGAATTCACTGTCCCTCTACTCTCCACATAGAAAGATACTGCAAAACTTAAGTTTATCACCTAAACAGCCCTGAGTGTCAGCCTACAATAGGAGTCGAGTGGGGAATGGATGACAGGAAAAAATGAATACCTAGTTGTCCCAAGTTTTATGTGCATTTGAATAAAGTCATCCAACCTCAAGACATGAATCAAGGTAAGGGATTTCTGGAGCCTAGAAAATGTTGGCAACCCAGTCTCTGAAAACAACCCCAGTCCCAACACAGGCTCTCAATTCACCCATACAGAAGTTTTCCAGTCATGCAGCCATAAATTCCACATAGTTTAACTCATGTGGGAGATAACTACACCTAGGGAACAACTGAATATGGGATAGTCACAAACCTCTTGGAGCTACCAAATTCATTAAAATCGTCAATCCAAATTTTTTTCAAGTTACACCCTACTATTACTTTATACGAATTGTGACACTCTGGTTACTGCTTTATTTTTGACATACATTGAATATAACATAGAAATTAATTATGTTACTCCTATGTTAAACTCATTATTATTTTTCTTCTTTCACCTTAGCTACATTATTCTCATCCACTCCAGCTTCGAGACATGTCTTCTATTTATTTTCTCTCTGTTGAAGACTCATCCATCTAATAGTGGCTTTTCATGATAATTGGGCTTTTGACATAAAATTAGACATTGCTCTTAACCCTATTGAAGGGTTCCCTTTGCATCATTTTTTGTCCAAATTTAAATTAATACTGCTAACTATTCCTAGAATAATACCAACCATTTTATAGTTCACCTCCAGAGAAAAACTTTTCAAATGTTATAAGCAAACAAATTACTACTGTAACTTTTAAAAAAGATTTATTTTGCTCACTCTCACTTCCATTTCATTTTCTATAATTATTTCCTATACTTGAGAAATAGTTTCATTTTATCAACAGATAATATTCTGTTTTCTTAATTTAGGGAAAATCTTAAAACCACCTAAATTGACAAAACAGGATATCTTGGGGTATTATTGTTATCTCTAAATTCTTAAAGCATTTCACTGTTTGCTATTGGTCAAATTCAGGTAACAACTCAAGTCTACTTTTAACTCAGGTGTACCCATTGCCTGGAAACAAATATAGTAGTGTCCTTTAATTACACTGCATAGATTGACTTCATGATGTATATGAATTCTTTAAGGTTATGTGAGAAAACGTGAATATTCATAAATAATGGTTTACCTTAAAATGATAGCACATAGATTTCGAAGGATTCTGAAACATGCTCATTAAAAAAATGTAATTACTACTGAAATTTTTATTACAAGTATTACTTGAGAAGAATAATCAGGATTATGTTAGATAAATGTAAATATCCTTTTTAACTTGGGCTTATAATATCTTTTGTATCAGGATGTTAACATGTATCTTTACAAAAACCTCTTCTTAAGAGAGTATTGAAAAGTGACAGTAAAATTTCCACATCAAAGTCTAAATGGATTTGGACAGATTCATTGTTTAAACTCACTCATGCTAAGAAAACAGTTAAAAAATATATGTCTTCAAAAAGTTATAACAATCACTTTTGAAAATCCACACTTAGGACCCAATAAGACTCTAATGGTTTTCACTATGAATTACTAATTTATTTTCATGTTCAAGCTTTTCAAGTGACATGTGCATTTAAGTGGCATGTATTACTCTATACCTTTACACAGTTTTAAAAGTTCATCATCCGGTCTGATCTACACCATACCAAACTTGACAGGACAGACGTTCTTTTTCTCAATAGATAAAAGTCTAAAAGTGTAAGTGACCTCTCTTCATGATCACAGAGTAAGTCAATTATGGAGCAAAGTGCCATATCAAGGATTTCTAATATCAAATCTAGCCTATTTCCTCTACAACTTAGACAGAGGCAAAAATATATATATTTTTATTATTGCCTGCAGGAGATATACACATTTCCTAATAATTTTTAAGAGAATATTCAAATAGAGAAACATCTACGTTTCATAATATATGTTATCATAATGCAATGAGATAGTATCATAAGTTAATTTTCAAAGTAACTGTTTTACTTATTTCAACATCAGTTAATAGACATAAACATGCTTACACTCATACATACACACACATACACACAAAGCTTTCACAGACGACTTTTAAAAACATATACTTTCTTTTTGTTTGTCCTTTTGGTTTTTTTCCTTTACTTTCTTACATTCTTCTACAGAATTATTGAATGTGCTCTGCCCTTCTTATGATAAACCAGGATCATTGTTTTGATGGTGACTTTGGCAAGCTACAATTCAGTGATGGGCGGTGACACTGTTAAACAGTGAGGAGCTCTGTGTTCCCCATAGCAAATGTCCAGAGACTGAATTATAGTTGCTGATTTTATCTCTGCTCTTATTTTTCTCACCACTAGGCGTTAAACTTATGTTTTGCTTCATCCTTTTGTCCTCAGTTTCCCCTATTTGCCTCTATTCTCTCAGTGGATTTCTAATAAGCTATCAGCAGTTACCTAAGGGGAATCCACATAACCAAACTTGTTATATCAGTTAACTTAATGTCCCATGCTTAGACATTTTCTTCCTTGAAGCTTGAAGGTAAAGTGCATGAGCTGCCATGAGACACAGTTTCATTCAATTCCGGTTTGTGACTGAAGGCTGCACATACGGAGTGTTACTATTATGCCATATCATGCATAGTTTAGGAAATATTATATAACCAGCATGAAGAGACACACAGTAAGAAGAGGACAACACAGGACAAGTTACTTTTTTTTGCTAAATGGATTTTTTTCCATCTTCTTCCACATAAAACTCATGCATTCTTTTGACTGTCATAGAAATTAATGAGATTTACATATTACCCCATTCCCTTTGATGAAATCGTGAAATTGTTGCTATCAGGAACACCTAAGGGGACTTTGCCTGTCAGCTTACCTATGTTTGTATTCTCAGAGTGGAGGTTGGTGATGTTAAGGGTCTCTCTATTGGTCGGCAACATGATTCCTGCAGCATATTGTTTATATTATGATAAAGGACATTTTATTATAGGCGTAAGTAAATATTTAAATTAGGGCAATTTGCCTTGGTTATCTTCCCATTTTATATATATGTGGCCTGTAGCTGGTAAGCACTAATAGATATTGTTTTAAAAATTAATGAAATCTGCATGTGAAACAGCACAAATTTTTTAAATTTGATTTTTTCTTTTTCCTTTTTATTATGGGTACATAATAGCTGTATATTTTTATAGGGTACAGGTGATGTTTAGATACAGGCATGCAATGTGAATTAAATCAAATCGGGGTAATTAGGGTATCCATCATCTCAGGCATTTATCATTTTTTGTGTTAGGAAATTTTACTTTTAACTTTTTTAGCCTTCTGAAATGTTTATAGTGATTATACAAGACATACAAGCTATTTTGCTCCTACCAAAGTATTTTACAAACACATTTAAACTAATATTGCTCGATATACATCAAAGAGAGCTATCAATTAACTTAATACCATTCACTTTAGTGAATAAAAATAGTACTGAAAACAAGAAGCACGTACTGTCTGATCATAGTTTAAGCTGAATTCTGAATCTGAAACCTTCAAAGAAATAAACATTTGTTTTACTATTATTTATTTCTATTGAATTTAGATCTGAATCATTCCTCAGATTTACAGTTCTTCTAAAGCAATGATGAATATAAATATAGGTATATGTCTATAATGAGAAACTGGTAAGCTCTCTTGAAATGAGGGCCAGAAGTCATAATTCCAAAGACATCAGTCTTCAAGCTTATCACTTCCTGTCACTTTAGTGACCCCTGGTGTTGAGCTGAGAGAACAGAGCCTCACAGCTGCAGCAAATAAGCGGCTGGTAACTGAAGGAACCTGGTAGGGGGGAAACTAAACCAGCTAACACAGGACACTGAGGGAATCCTTTGCCCTATGGAGTGGCCTGTTCTTGACAATATTTTACAGTTTTGTTGTGCTTTGGTTTTAAGACACAACACTCTGCTGAGCCATATCATAGCTTGAGGCAAAAGAAAAGATCAATAATACTGATCATATCTTTATTTAAAATTTTTATAGTTTGTTCCTCACTTTTTGTGTTTTTCAGTAATTTTTATTTTTAAAAGATATTGCATTAAAACACTATTTGTCTTGATTACTAAGTTTTTTTAGTGCCCTAAATTTTGCACCTAAGATGAGTACCTCACAATATTTGTTGTATTGGATCGATAATCCTGACTCAGCATCCTTAGAGTGAGGCCTAAAAATCTGGGTTTTTTCTTTTTTTCTTTTTTTTTTGGTTTTGGTTTTGTTTTTAATAAATGATTTCAGTTTGGTCCCTGGACTCCTGCATTAGAACTTACAGAATCACAAAGGCAGAATATCAAAAGTGTTCCCTTTCCTTACGATAGACCTGCCCATACCTTAACAAGAGAACTCCTTGTGTCTAGTCACCGAGTCTCCTTTCATATCTCTTTTGAAGCCTGTAGATAGAAAGCATTGAGTGGATTTTATTAAATAAGTATTGACATTGCTGTTTGAGGCTTTTCATCTCTTCCTATAAAATCTAGATAAGTGATATTTAAAAACTGACCCCCCAAAAAGTCACTGCATTTTTTGTTCAATCTCTTTGCTAAAACTTTTCAAACTGTCATGACTTTCCATTTGAAATACCTATAAAATTGAAAAAGCCAGGGGCAAAAGTGGAATGAAACATTACACTTTGCTATTAGCATAATGTGGATATCAAGTATACACAGTCAATATATGGCATTTGCAAACATTTTACTTTATAGTTTGTTTCTTCATTTTAAAATACATATTAAATATTTATTGAATACCCATTCTTGGTGAGTCTACAAACAAACAAAATATGTTAGGAAATAAGAAACAATCTAAGCTTAGGTCTGGTAATGTAATGCTTGAAAAATAACCCCAGAGGAACCATAAAATATTTATTAGTTCAAAACCAAGCTAGATAGTCTAAAATTTCTAAGGCTTCATGGGATCTCATTAATGCATGGAAAAATTGGCCGTAAATCCATTATTTCCAATTTATAAAGTAAAGGTAACATTTAAAAGTCAAAAAACTTATACACAAAGCAAATGCAAAACGGAAATGCTTCACATCACAAACTTTAAAAATCTTTTAGGGAGTTTTGCACAGCACAGTAGATTATAACAAATCATAAAGAAAATTATTGGTTACAATGGATATGTTTCACAAAATATGAAATACAAATACAGGGAATTAAACATGAATGCTTTTATCTCTTACATTTTCACATTACAAATGAAATGTCAACACTTGGGTGTCAGTTAAACCAGGAAATCTCATGTTCTCAACGTGCTACAGAAGCACTAATTATGAAGCCTTTGGGAAATCTCAAACCTACGCAAATCTCTGGGCAATCCAAAGAAAGCTATGAGCTGAATAAATATCATTACAGCAACAATTTATGCATTAACAAAACCCTAAATATTATTCATCTATACCTCCTCTCCCTTCCTTCACCCAGTCAGTAAAAGTGTAAGTGAAAAAGTCACAGACAGGAAATAGAGACTAATATGCAACCCAAAGACTTTCATGCAACCTACATCACAGATTACTGAATCTCTCCCAAAGTCTGAGAACTGTGCTGGTCATCAAATTAGACTCACAGATCCATGGTATCCAACTCTCCAAAAATGTCAAGGTCCCTTTTTTTGTGACTCAGGCCTAGTCAAGTCAGAATAACAAGCTGTTAAGGTCAGGCTGACTGGATTTAGGGCAGAAGACAATGGAAATTTTTCTCTTCCATGATTGGAAGTATACACTCCCAGGTGTTGAGCAAGATTAAACCTAATACATACATAAATAGGCAGAACCAAACTCTCTTGATTGCTGATTTTCATCTGAGATATACAGAATGATTTGTAAGTAGCAATGCACTGAATCTGTACAGTATCTATTATAGATTTATAATATGTTTCTTTCTTCTCAGAGGTGTTAGGTCTCCTCCCCTTCCTCTTGTCCGGGATCGGTCAGGTTGTGATTCCTTTGCTCCATTCTAGCCCTCATCTATTCTCATTCTACACACTGGAACAAAAAGGCCACAGACACCCCAAAGTTCTATCAGCTATAAGCCATAGGCTAATCATCCCCTCAAAAATATCTCCAGCATAAAATTTATTCTTAAATTCTAGCTTTTTATGTATACCAATAAAATGAGAAATTAGAGCCATTATATAAACTTCAAAATCAAATTCATTATTGTTCCTTCACCCTTATTCTTTATCTGATGTTTCTTACTAGTCAGTGACATACACATTCACCTAATATCCCAATAGTCATTTTCTCATCTCCTCCAAACACCCAGGAGATGAAATCACAGAATTGGCATCCACGAAATGTGTTAAGAACAACGTATAGATAAACAAATTGACAGCACTGCTCATTTAATTTTATTTACTGATCTTAGCAATAACTACCCATACAGGTAAATAGGCAAAAACAATTTTAAAATTTTATTTACATGAGTGTTTATATATGGTTCAAAATTTTGCTTACTCCTTTTAATCCAAAGTTTATTGAACTTTTTTCTAAAGGCAAATATGCTTTAAAAATTATTAGCTATTTTTGTGTGAAAAACATAAAATAATAAGGTCACTTATATTGTCACTTATACTTCTCATTTTCAGGGCATCATGTATTCTAAAGATCCTTACCCAGTAACCAATTACATTTTTATTGCTTTTATATAATTTATAATTTATGCTTCTATTGAAGACTAGTTAATTTATCAGCATGTGCTTAATGGGGTTTAGGTGCTTGGTCAATTCTGCATGTTACCATGTAGTTTTCTACCTTTGTATAATTCTCTGTAATTATTTTGTTCCATTTCTAATAACGTCAGAGGGAAAGCTGTACAAAGTGTATGTCTAGCATGTGGAGGTAATATATTGTCTTTAGCATCTAATTCTCTCTAATAACTAACTGGCAGTGAAATTTCTTAAAAAACTTACTAATCCCCAATGGGAAAAACAACACATATACCACATTTTATTAATCCACTCATGTATTGATGGGCACTTGGGTTGTTTCCACATCTTTGCAATTTTCAATTGTGCTGAGATCTTTCTTCTTTTTAATGGATGCATTACAGTTATAAATTTCCCTCTTTTCATGATTTTCACTGCATCCCATACATTTTGTTACCTTGGGTTTTCATTTTCATTTGTCTCAAGGTATTTTCTAATTTCCCTTGTGACTTCTTTGACTCATTGGTTGTTTCAGAATATGTTGCTTAATTTCCACATATTTGTGGGGTTTTTTTTCAGTTTTACTCATGCTATTGATTTCTAGTTTCATTCCTTTGTGATTGAAAAATATACTTTGTATGATTTCAATCTTCTTGAATATGTAAAGACTTGCTTTGTGGCCTAAGATGTGGTCTATCCTGGAGAATGTTCCATGTGTACTTCAGAAGAATATATATTCTGCTGTTGGTGGGTGGAGTGTTCTGTGTATATCTGGTAGGTCTAATTGTTCTATAGTGTTCCTCAAGTCCTCTACTACCTTTTCAGTCTCATTATTAGAATGGTATGTTGAAG
>RJWJ010041210.1:0-13612 GCA_004363605.1 Indri indri | reverse complement strand
GCACATTACACGGAAACAGGTGTGTTCCAGATGAGGTAGGTTTTTGTTTTTGTTCTTGTAATAGACACAAAAAGAAGCCAAAGAAAGACATGCATACTTTGTATAGCAATCAAAATCCAAATTCGTGAAAACATAATCGACTTTGTTAGTAAATATACACTTCCTCTGGATGTCTTTATAGAAATTCTTGTTTATATACATGTGTTCACAAATGCTGAGGAGTGGACACATGATTAATCTAAACGCTGAGTTCTGCCTTATTTTTCTTTTATTTAAAATAATCCCTGTATATAGGCTAATTTCTTTTTGATAATTTTAATATTTCTTAAACCTTAAACTACTTGCCTGGACCATTAAGTACACACACACACATATTTTGCTCAAACTTTCAAAAACCTCAAATTTTAAGAAAGCTATTGCTATAACAAAATACATGTTCACAAAGAACATTAAATTTACATCACATTGATTAGTTCTTCTTGAGGGAATGCTATAAGGACAAAGTTTTAAAGGTTTTTCTGAAAGATTGGGGATTATAGGTTATAACGGAAGAATATCTTGTGAATTACCTAATCATTTTTGTTGTTGGTTATTCCAATAGAATTCCTCTTTCCTGACTAGTTCAAATTTTCTGACACATTAACCACAGAGAACTGCCAGTTACAGATCACAACTGGTTATGGCCATAAAACAAAGACAGTGGTTTCTTCCTAGTCCAGTGTACAGTGTGAGGAGGGGACAAAGGTGAGTCTACATACTGCACCCGCACACTGTGCCCACAAGCCCTAAGTGGTAGATTTGAATATGCACAACCCTACTGGGTGTATCCATTTCTGTCTATACAGGAACACCCACTCACCCCCACTAGTGTTACCTTAGAATAGTGGTTCTCAAACTTGAACTGCATCAGAATCACCTAGAGCAGTGGTCCCCAACTTTTTTGGCACCAGGGACCAGTTTCACAAAAGACAACTTTTCCATGGGCGGTGGGGGGCGGGGACAGGGGAGGGTTGAGATGATTTAAGGACATTACATTTATTGTGCACTTTATTTCTATTATTATACAAACCTCTCTGCTAATGACAATCTGTATTTGCAGCTGCTCCCCAGCACTAGCATCACCGCCTCAGCTCCACCTCAGATCATCAGGCATTAGATTGTCATAAGGAGCCCGCAGCCCAGATCCCTCGCATGCACAGTTTACAGTAGTGTTTGTAGTGTTTGCGCTCCTGTGAGAATCTAACGCCACCGCTGATCTAATAGGAGGCGGAGCTCAGGCAGTGATGCAAGCGATTGGGAGCAGCTGTAAACACAGATGAAGCTTCACTTGGTCGCCAGCTGCTCACCCCTGCTGTGTGGCCCAGTTTCCTAATAGGCCATGGACTGGTACCAGTCTGTGGGGGTTGGGGACCACAGACCCAGAGGGCTTGATCAAATACAGATTGCTCACCCCCACCCCCAGAGTTTCTGATTTAGTAGCTTGGAATGAAGCCTGATAATTGATGTTTCTATGAAGTTCCAAGGACACTTCTGTGACTCTGGAGGACATACTTTGAAAACTATTGCCTAGGTATAAAGCAAATTTGACTATTTAAATAATGCTGAACCTCTTCTTCAAGAGGAAAATGGTGATTATTTTCCAGGAAAACACCACTGTTTCCTGCCTAGCATGAGGAAGTACATGATATTTATCATAAAATGATACTTTGGAGTTATGGGTTCCATTGTTCTATATTCTGGACCCTGGTCATAGTGTATGAAGCAGTAACAGTAACAGATTTTCCTACCCTATGTTCTTTGGTTCTATGGATCCTACTTCTCTACCAAAAATTATTTTAGATGAAGAGCATGCAGGTTTGTGCTGATTTACCTGAAGGACCTCCTCTGTAAGTGCCTTGGAGAGTAAAATATTATGGATATCACATAGATTAGCAGCAAATAGTGAAGCTAAATTTAAGACTTGGGGGGAAATTCTTACAGAAGAAAAAAAAAAAAAGACTTCCAGGTATACCCACAAGTTTTTGGTATTCATGACTGTCTATGTCTTGGGTTCTTTACATCAAGGTTAAAAAAAAATTCTGACATCTATGATGTCCTGTTATATAATAGATCGTGTGAAAAGTATGCCTATCCTGGATCAATGTTAACTGGGACAGGAAATCTGAAATTTTACACTTGGGTCAGTTAAAAAGAGAAGGCAGATAGTTGCATTTGGGCACAGTCACCAGGGCATTCCCCTAGCTCTACTCACAGGGAGTCTATCCTGAATTCTAATGCCCTGCCTTCAGACCAGGGTCTGGGGACTCCTGGTTCGAATCTATTACTCCTCCATGGAAATGGCTGGTGATGCAAAACTATGTGTGTAAAACTGCTTCTCCCACAGGCTGCTTGTCCACACAAGCAGCGAAGCGCCTTCTACGGAAGACTGTAACCTCTGGTGGGTCTGTAAAGAGACCCACTTCGATCAAAGATGACAGACTATGGGGTAAGATAACACGTTTAGTTTTTAAGATTCCATATTGACAAGCTTCTGTTGTTATAAAAAAAAAAGTTGATATGGAAATTTTTTTTTAAATGTCTCCCTCTACTGATACGCCTCATGACTTATTTTCATCTCTCAAAAATGTGCCATCTCACCTAATCCTCACACTAACTTTGTAAGATATGATCAGCCCCATTTCACATCTGAAGAACGTTAAGTTATTTGATTAAAGTTGTAATTAGTAAGTGGCGAACTGCAACCTAACTCCTAACACCAAAGTCACTGTTGTTTCTCCTCCACCCTGGCTGCCCATTTCTAATTTTTATTTTAGATTGAAGTAGCATATGCTAACTTATATATGGATATATATTTCACATATGTAGTGTCTAGTACGGGAAAATATGCATTTGAGTCTCTAAGCCTTGTCTGTGAATTCTAAAATGTAAATGTCTTGCACATCGATCTTACCTACTGCTAAAATAGCTTACCCTTTACTAGTCACGGAACTTCCTAGAGCAACACCATGGTTGGAATCATATCTTATTATAGAAATGCCTTGTTCCTGGGAATAATGAGTGCTGAATAAGTAACTAATGCTTATTCCATTAAAAGCCTTTTAATGTTTATTCCAGAAGTGCTATCAGTTTAAAATTTTTAATTGAAAAATATATTAATAGTACATTTTTTTTGTATGTCCAAAATTCCTTCATCAGGGAACCCTGTTTCCCTATTCCACAGAAATTCTGTTAAATCCATGAAGAGGGGTAAGAGTGGGGAGCCCATCCTTCCCCCTGCACAAGAACACCAGCCCTGAAAGAGGGCACACAGTATAAATTGGGCCAATCAGACTTCTACCAAAGCTATAGGAAAGATTATTTGAGGTATAATGCCACCTGAAGAGATGATGTGGGTTTGAGGCTGCCGACTACAATATTATTACCAAATGTAAAGTTTATCTGGAAAATGAGACCAGGCGAGGCTAAGGTATACAGAACAAGCACTATTATTTGAACCTCCAGATCCAACCACACTTTCTTGGGATTTCTAGATTTGAGACAAAAGTACTTTCCTTATTTTGTTTAAGCTAGTTTGATTTGAATTAGTACCTATAAAATACTAACACAAAACTTTCTAAAATATCTTATTTCTTTAGACTTTCTATATTGAGACTACTGAATGCAATCTACCGTATAGCCTAATGTGTAATCTATCACTTACAGATTACAATCTATTAGCCTCAACTGTAAAAATGGGAATAATAAAGTATCTACTTGGAAAAAGCTTTGTGAAGGATAAATGAGCTAAAGCACATAAAAACACCAGCTGCTATGCCTGGCATTCAACAAATACAATTGGTCTCCTCTTTTCTCAATTGTCTTCCAAAACAACAACAACAATGGCAGGCAATATTTGAGTGCTTCTAGTTCTAAGCGTTTTTCGTGTATTAACTCATTTAATGCATGCAGCCACCATGAGGCAGGTACTCCAATTAGCTTCACCTTACTGAGGAGGAAAAGGAAGCGCAGAGAGGTTCTCTAAGTCACCCAAGATACACACAGACGTTGCGGAAGAGCTGGGGTATAACTTATCATATTATGCAACCAACTGGTTGCATGTGAAAGTCTCCTTCCGTATCACTTGAAATTGCTCTCCTTTTATTAAATACCATTATCACATATTACATATTTTTTACATTACTAAAAGCTTCTAAAGACAGATTCTTTCTTGACAAGGAAAGCCCTGTGTCTTCCAGGTTTCATTTTCTCTTCGCTGTGAGGCTGTTAACTCTCACCTCTCTTTATGTCACTGAACCTGTCTTCAGAAAATCCTTCCAAGTTTAGTTTTTCTACTCTTCTGTGGATTAGGAAAAGCGCTCATCATCTCACTGCACATTTAGTACAGAATAAAGTTAGGAAATGTCTAAGTGCAGATCTAAGAGGCATAATATATTTAATACAAAAGTTTTATGATAATTTGAAGGTTTAGAAGCTTTTTCTGCTTATGTCTTGTGCAAAGTATAGCATCAATGTATTATTTATACACACCTATATTCTATTTTTTCAATTATTCCTGAAAAGAAACTCATAATTAGCCATGATAACAGCAGCTAATGCTTACTGAGTGCTTATAATGTGCCGTGCACCCTGCCAAGCATTAACCCAAGTATTTCATTTACTCGTCAAAAGATCAATAACAGCCAAGGAAGCTATCGTCCAAGAACACACAGGGAGCAATGGGAGGGCAGGACTAGCTCACCACGTTCTTCATGTACTCTGTGAGGGCAGGAGCCCATCTGGCCTACTCCCCACACTCTCCGGCCACCTAACACAGCTCAGGGCACCCAGGAAGCACTCGAATATTTAATTTTAAAAACACTTTAATAAAAGGAGAACAATTTCAAGTGATATAAAAAAAGATGCTTTAACATGGGAGGGGCAGGTATTGTGTAGAAGGGAAAAAGCTTTTAACGGCAGATTCTTTCTTGACAATTTCTGGTAACTTCTTTAGTCCTAAAAATTCCATATTGTCACTGGGATACAAATTTCCCTTCCCCTTTTCATCAGGCTGATTTGCATGCTCTATTCAACTAAAAACCAGCCAGGAATACCAGCAGCTTAGTATCTCTGAAATGAGATGAAGAGGATGATCAGAAAAACAGTGAGTCAGCCATAAAACAAGTTTATGTTTATTTGATAATTCAATTTAATTCTCTTTACCCTCACCTTTACTTTAATATTATGAGCAACATGTGCCATTATGATAGCTATTAAGGGTGAATGGATTAATTAAAATTATAATTATTTGATAAGACTAGCATACTGTCTAGCCTGATTTAGGGCAAATTCATCTACTTCAACTAAGAATACTGGACAGATTAAAAAAAAAAAGGTGAATAATGAAATAAAAATTAACCCTGCAGGTCTTGTTTCCACTACATATTTTCTAAGCAACCTAAGGTATCATTCAAATAAAAGAGTCATAGTGTGTTTTTAATTTTTATTAATAAGAGTTCTGAATACAAATAAATTTAACTTGACATTTAGGAAAAAAAAGATTCACTCTCTAAGGTTTGTTCATAAGGAAAAACTTGTTCTGTACATTTTAACCTCCAATTTTAATGCTTAATACCATAATGCTTTTAAGTCTAGGACTTAATTTTAGGTTTAATTTTAATAATTCTGTCTTGTTGCATCTGGCTGAAGAGACCACCAGGTAAGAAAAAAGCAAGAGACTAATTAAAATGACCTGAATCAAAAACCTTACTAAAAATTTGCTTTTTAAAAAGCCTTTACAACGACCTAAAAATCAGAATGCTTTTGGCAGAAAAATTAGCAGTTATGAACAAAATGAACATAATATTTTATCAAAAACTGCATTACAACTATTGTTTTACATAAATTAGAATCATTTACAACATTGTAAACGCTTGCTTATATCAAGCATAAAAATCTTTTTATTAAGAAAACTTTTTAATATAGTTTAGCACTTTTGGGAGATTCTGTTCCCAGTAAATGACAGGGACACAATATAGAAGATGAACATGGTAAGTGGTACATCTCTTAATTAGAGACCTAACCAAGTAAGTCTTGTCTGAGTCATGAAATTCATCTACTTCAACTAAAAATATTGGACAGATAAAAAAAAGGTGAATAATGAAATAAAAATTAACCCTGCAGGTCTTGTTTCCACTACTTATTTTCTAAGCATAAGAATTTATAAGAACTCAGGATAAGACAGTAACTCTTCCCCCGCATCAGTATGTATGCTTGGCATCCGAAATCATACTACAAGCAAATACACAGTAAATTCTTGAAAAACAAAACAGCTCACTTTAGAATAAGTGCTAACCTAAATTTTTTATTCTTCCCAACACACTGTTTCTGCATCTCTTCATTTTAATAGTGTTTTCTCCTTGGTTGGTGGTGTGTTACTGCTTCTTAAAGACCAATCATACCCTGCATAATCCAAGGTCATCAACTTCTC
This sequence comes from Indri indri, assembly GCA_004363605.1. NCBI lineage: Eukaryota > Metazoa > Chordata > Mammalia > Primates > Indriidae > Indri > Indri indri. The sequence continues at coordinate 7,146 of RJWJ010041210.1, read as the reverse complement.
TGCAGCCGAAGTGAACTACAAACAGTCAAAAGGAGACCAATGCATTTCAACAGAAAACTGTCCACTCTCCTCAATAAGGCAGAAGCCCCATCCCTAAAAAACGTTTATGCAAAGTTACTTTATAACTAATCCCGTAAGTCCAATAGTATTACATTATTGCTGTCTCCTTTGTTTGAGGGCAAGTTCAAATCTTAGAAATACATTTTAAAATTTCCAGATTACATTACTCTAGAAACATAATTGAGTTGAAAATCTTTCTATATTGGGATAAGGTTTCTTCCATTCCTTGTATTTGGTATGAAATCTTACACCCAGTCACTGAGACACAAAGAGTGCAAGAGAACAAGGACAGAAATTACATTGTACCCAAGCCTCTGCGAGGCACCACTCACAGAAGGACTCATGGAGGAACTGTCCATGCAAAAAGAGAAATGTCTTCTGAATTCAACCTAATATTCTAACAAAGTTGTACGTAAGTGATTTCAGGAAGCTTGTAATTAGATGAGCAGTGTTTAACAGTGGATACTTCCAGGGAATAGGAAATCCCAATGTTGTGACTGCTACCACTCAAGAGTAGCTCAGCCTCGCCTCTATCCCTAAAAGACAGGCCTCCTAAGTAGCAGTGGTTCTCCACCACCTGGGAGCTGCACTTCTCAACACAGAGCCTATCACCTTGAATTTTCTTTTGGCAATCAATGGGAAGGCTGTATTTAGCTCAGTGAGAGTATGATCAAAAATAAATACATAAATAGAGATAAAAGAAGGAAATGAATAAACCTCCAATGAAGTAAAACTTCCCATAGAGCTAGTTGAAGAGGCAAAACCTATTTGTAAGTAAAAAGCTAAAAGAAAGATAAATCTCTATTTTTGGTTTCATTCAAAAAAGTCTCCTTCATTCTTGGCAAACTAGCTATGTGGTATGTATAAGATCTACTTCTTTTTAATTACATTGTATTTAGCTATTAGAAATCATTCCTTACCAAGGACTTTTTTAACATTAAAAAGTCTAAATGTTTATAATAAATACTATATTAAAATATTTTAATATTTACATTGGAAAAATGTCAGTTTTTCTAGTCAGTCATCTCAGTGCTACTTCTTCAATTTCATCTTCTACAGAATCAACTGCTTTTATGGCTGGTTTATTGTTTGCATGTTTTAATCGGTGTCTACTTGAATTAAAACTTCTTCCTTCACTGAGGAAAAAGTCTTCGTCTTCATCATGGTCTCTACCCCTGCTGCTTTTATCCCCAGGGAGAAAACTTAGAGGGTCAAAGTCTCCTTTGCTGGCAGCCAGAGAATTTGGGTCACTGCTTTTAGAAGAAATGGTGCTGCTGCCACTGGCACCAAATAGCTGTTCCATCAGATTAGCTTTTTTCTCTTTTCTTGTAATTAAATCTACACTGTCTTTACTAAGTTTTTCCATATTGTTTTTTTGGAAATCCAAATCACCACTTTTACGGCTAAATAGATTTGATTTCTCTGATGTTTTTGCAAAGGAAGGCACATAGCTACCAAATATAAACTCATCTGGAGAAGCTGGACTTCTAATATTTCCTGGATTCTGACCCTCTCCTTTTGGAGTTAAAAAACGAATATCTTGCAGATGATGCCCATTAAATAATCTTTCAGAGGACTCAGAGAACATGTATGTTTTGGGGCTTCTGTCTGGGGAGTGTAGTTTTGATTCCAAATCAGGTAGCAATGGCAAAGGAGGACATTTTAGACTCTGAGAATCTTGGACTTCTCTGCTGATCTCATTCAGTTTAGCAAGTAGCATTTCCCTCTTCAGTCTTTCTTCTTCCTCTTCTTGCAATTTATCAATATTTTGAATTTGATACATTTCCATTTGACACCTTCCAGTTTCCAACTCTGGCTTTTCTTCTCTCCCCAGTAAAGATGTCTTTTCTTTTTGCTTTTTATCAAGTTCTTCTCTTTCCCATTCTGTATGAAATCAAATTTTTAAAATGGGATTTTATAACAGTCAATATTTTTTAAACAGGAAAACTCGACTACTACCTTTAAGGAACAACTGTCTTTATCTAATTTGGGTATTATAAGTACAGTGAGAAAGGACATCATGAATTTCATTTTTACACTTGATACTGTGTGTATATATATAATATATTTAACATATATGACATTTAAAATTCACATTTATAGGAAAAATTTGTTCTCAAGATAAGGGTGGGGAAGAAGGTTCTCTGCCTATTTTTTTTAAACTAATATAGTGATGTAACCTGAATGATGGGTGGTGGGATGGATGAATGAATGGATTGGTGAACAGATGAAGGAAACAGTTTCAATCTTAAAAATAAATTAAAAATTTGGATGTCATATCCTGACAGAAGATACATTAACCTGAATTTAATTAAGAGAAAACTTCAGACAAAACCAAAATGAGGAACATTCTATTTTAAAAAATGGGTCTATATTCGCCAAAAATGTTAATCTGACCATATATGTATTTTTGCTTATACATATAAAAATCTCCTGCAGATTAAAAGAGACTAAAGTTATGGAAACTAAATGTAATTAGTGATCATATTCTGAAAGCAAGAAAATGCTATCAAGAACAATATTGTGTCAACTGACAAAACCGTAATATGGATGGTAGATTAGGTAAATGTGTTATATCAAATATATTTCCTGAAGTTGAAAACTGTATTGGATAAGAGAATGCCCTAGTTTTGGAGAAATACACATGGAAGTATTTAAGGGTATAAGCATGAGATATATAACTCATTCTTAAATATTTAATAGTTCTTTGGTTATTCTTGCCACTTTTCTATAATTTTGAAATTACTTCCAAATGAAAAAATTAATATTAAAATATGTAAAAACACTACAAGTATGGTTAACTTTATTAAATGACATACATTCTCACTAATGTCAGAGATTATTCCATACAGAACCCAGGAAAAAATTCAGTCAAAAGGACAAAGAGAAGTGATAGTCTTCTGATACCTTATTCCTATTCCTGTTACCTAGACAGAACTGACCATAATACCTAATTTTCTATTCTGCAGATTAACAGGTGAAAGCATCCTGCTCTGTGCATTAGCCAACAGTGATACAAATGTAGCTTACATGAAAACCATTATACTGCTTATATATACTGTGTATATAAATATATATCTACAAAAACACACACACATATATGTATAAACATACCTACTCTCTCTCTCTCTCTCTCTCTCTCTCTCTCTAATTTAAGCAACAATGGGTCATGATTTTATGTTCCATTACTGTCAGCTCAGGGAAAAAAAAGCGATTTCTCTGTAAGCAGCTATTATATAACTAATAGAATACATTCAAAAGATTAGAGTCTGAGATCCCTCTTGCCCACACCTTTAAGACATTTATCCAGACAGATATTAATTTATTCCTGAACTTCATTTCCATATCTGAAACTCTGTGAGTTGGTTCACTAAACTTCCACATTAATGGCTGAACACGTTAAAGATTTACATTACACATTAAAACCAAAGAAAAATAGGAATATATTCAGAACCTCATAATTCATTGATTTTTATGCATAAGCTAGTCTGTGGACTAGAGATTGTCAAGGCCAAGTCAATTAAAGAGGGCTGTCTTTCAATTACGTCTTCATTAAGCTTTAGTTAATATACAAAGAAATTTTTTCCTTCATCTGAATTTTCTTAACTTTATTCCTCAATCCCAAATAGTGACTGACTTACAGTCTTCAATTTTTTTTCTTTCCCTAATAACTTTATTCAAATGTTTATGACTCCTAATACACCATCCACTATCACTGCATCAACCTTATCTTGTTCTACACAACTAATTAACAGTTCAGCGGGAAGATATTAGAGGAGGCTAACCCTTTCTTTCCCAAGGGACGCTGACTCATCACTTGCTTAAACAAACTCTGTTTCTTACCATCCTCCAGCTTCTCAACCTCCTGTTTTACAATATGGAGTCCTTGATCTTTAACGAATTTTTCTTCTCTTTCCACAATTGGATTTAGCATCCCTGCTTCTCCATGGTTATCTTGTTCTTGGGGTTCCAGGTCCTATTATACATTTTTTTAGAAATGCAAGTTCACATATAGCAAAGGGGGAAAAACTATTTAAACATCATAGATTTATCCTCCAATAAGCATGATTACCAGCTAAGTTAAAAATTAAAGCACATTTTCAATTAAGAAATCAGGAAATCATAAGTTAGCACCCTTTGGAAGATGCTTCAAAAACACATAGGATTATTTCTTACTTTAGTTAAAATTTTAAAGAAGCATTTATAAGACACATTAGAACTAATACAAAGAGAAGCCAATCCCCTACAGAAAATTCTGAAGAGGCAAGTTTCATAAGTATCCTTGCTTTGTACATTTTCACAAAAAAATCTGATTAATTCAGTTAACCAGAAATGGCTCTTAACCAGCTATGGTGGCTAACTGAGATGTTGTTGTACTTATAACAGGAAGTGACAACTGCATTGAATCTTTCCAGTTCATATTTAATACTATGCCGAAAGCCTCCATTTCATAAATTTTACAATATTCAAATCAGATCAGTGTTATAAACTTAAAATTCCTTGTTTCTTATGGCCCCTTTCAAATGTGTGTGTAATTTTTCTTAATAAAAGTGAAAAATCTATTATTAGTAAAGACTTGTCTGGTAGAGAGAATTGTACCTTAGTATTCATTTCACCTTCCTTTTAGTAACATTCTCCTGTATTTTAGCAAGACAGGGCTACTCAGCTGGAGACTATATTTGCTAGCATCCCTTGCAGCTAGATAGGACCAATGGAAGGTAAGTGGAAGTATGTGTGCAACTTCTGATCACATTTATAAAAACGAAAACTGCTTGACCTCTACTTCCCCAATTCCCCTTCTCACAGCGGTGCTGAGCCAGTTCCAACCATACAGAAAAGGCCTATGCTCTAAAATGGAAGCTCAATAAGACAGGGGATGATTACCATGGAATAAAGCTAACAATCTGGAATTACCCACTGACTTCAGTCTATTACAAGAGAAAGAAACTTGTTTCTTACTTAAGCCACTATATTGAGTCTCTTTCCAATAGCAACTTAGCCTGTACTCTAACTAAGCTATCATTAGCTGAGGCCCTTTACAGTGGGGTGAGCTCAATCTCAAGAGCTTTATAAACTTCATGATTAGTCATTATCACAATCCTAAAAAGTAACCCACCCTCATTTTACAGATGAGAAAATTGAGCTCCAAGAAGTCATACAACTAAATGTTAGAATCAGAATTTAACTAAAAAGCAGATCTAACTCCAACTCTTTTCACTATACCAGGTTGCTACTTCTCCTGCTGAATCTTAAAGTATAAAGACCAATTATTTTTACCCGTTTAAAGTTAAGAATTACTTCATTATTCTACACTTTATCACTTCAAAGAAATAAACATTCTAGTCTCAATAAAATTGCAAATACAGAAAGAAATACACTTAGCAGGTACAACTAACTTGTCTAAATTATAAAACAAAAATAAACAAACAAATTAAAAAAACTAGAGTATATAGAGGAACCAAATCAGTCCATTTTTTCTGTTTTATACCACAAGAAGAGATTTCAGGGTCACTGGGAAACTTACAAGGTACAAAAACATAATATTATATGAAATATGCTGGATCCCTGATATACTGTTTTCTTTGTAGTTTAAATTGTAAACACTACTGATAAAACCCTCTTAGAGAAATAGACTTTCCAGTGATTCAGTGTGAAAGTCCTTTTGAATGAAGGTCCAATGCATACCCCCTGAATTCCAGTCTAATTCAGATGGCATAAGGTCAGGATCTACTACAATTACCTTGTTCAGTGTTCTGTAAAATTCTCCTATATAGGAGGCCAAAAAACATTAATCAAATTCTAAGAAATCATTTGAAAATTACTACAATTTGCTTTTAAACATAAAAGCATTGAGGGTTTTCCAAGACTATCTGGGTAGATAAAAGATAAGAAATTTAGAAAGAAATTCTTCTCTTCTACCTCCAACCCAGAAGGTACAATAAATCTTTCTGAAGCCCCTGAAAGATGCAATGTGAACCAGAAGAGTAATTCAAAGGAATTTTATGAAATACATAGATGTTATCTCTTTCTCTTTAAAAGGCTAGTTGCATAGCCATACAGATATAGCACTAGCTTTATTACTCAAACTTTAATATGTTTGATATTGTGTTTTTAGGAATAACTTCAAACCTAGTGTCTGACACATAATCATATTGCTAAACTCACCAAAGTAAGACGTTCTGGTTCTTCCCATTTGTTTTCATAATGCATAATTGTTTGTGGTGTTATAGGAAATCCTTCCACCTCTAAGTCTTCAACGGTTTGTACTCCTTTTGTACACAGGTCTGTAAAATCACTCTGGCATGCAGCTACCATGAAAATTATAAAAGAATTTTTCTAATCACATTGAACAATGCTAAGATATATGGAATTCAACTGGTACATTCACCACCTAAATGAGATAATACATGTTTTGCTCAGCTCAGTGAATATTCACTATTACCATTTTTGTTTCTAGTGTTTATTGGCAATTACTGATTTGGGGACAATTCTGACTATAAATGCTATAAAGTTTTTATAATTATAAGTTTTAAAATTTTTGCATTTCACAGAAGTAAACAAAAGTTTACTTTGGTAAAAAAAAAAAAAAAAAGTAAAGCTATGCATAACAATACCAAGTATTTGAATGAAATAATATCCGAGATCTGCCTTCAAATATTCTAGAAAAAAGTAGAAAAAATAGATAAAATAAAATTGGTAAAAAGTATAATTGCTAAAGCTAGGTGATTCATAAATGAAGGTTCATTATACTATTCTCTCTACTTTGAGGTATGTTTATATATTTTCATAAAAGTTTTTAAATTATAATAAAAAAATTACAAAAAATTATGGAAAGCATAATTTCCCCCCTCTCTTGAGGGGAAAAAACTGAGAAAGTTAAAAGGATTTCTGAAAATTCACTGTAAAACATTTAAGTTGTAAAAAACACATTTAATTTAAATGTATTTCAGTGAGGTTCTTTCCTTTTTCTTCCATTTCAGAATTTATCATATTATTAATAACTAATAGCTATAATATCAGTTTTTCAACAATAATAGCTACTATACCATTTTTCCTTGATGTAAGGTCTTTTTCCTTCTTTGGAGA
>RJWJ010041209.1:0-13620 GCA_004363605.1 Indri indri | reverse complement strand
CTCTTGCTCAGGCTGGTCTCGAACTCCTGAGCTCAGAACGATCCGCCCGCCTCAGCCTCCCAGAGTGCTAGGATTACAGGCGTGAGCCACCGCGCCCGGCCTACCCATCATTCTTCACATTATCTGATTGTGTCCTCACAGCAATGTCTGAGGAAGATACCAATATCATTTGTTTAACAATTGAAGAAACCAAGATAGATGGGTTAAGTGATTTACAGAAACCATGCAGCTAGGAAGTGGGAGAGCTGGGATTAAATCCAGGCAGTCGCAGAGTGTGGTGGCCTCTACCTATAGTCTCAGCTACTCGGGAGGCTGAGGCAGGAAGATCACTTGAGCCCCGGAGTTCTAGACTGCAGTGGCTCCAGTCTGGGCAACATAGCAAGACCCTGTCTCTAAAAAATAAATAAATAAATAAACCCAGGCAGTATGATTCCAAATACCTCGCTTTTACCTACTCCTTTACCTGTCTCTCTGATACCCTTTGATGAGTAGCCTACTTTGTCAAGGACTGTATTAGTAGGGCCATTTACAGACATTATTTTATTTACTTTTCATAGTCACTCTATGAGACAGCTATTCCAGTCTTACAAATGGGAGAAAGTGAGGCTCAGAGAGTTTAAGTAACTTATACTAGGTTGCTCTGCTAGTTTGTATAAGAATCATTGTTTGAATCCAGATCTTTCTGAATCCTCAGCTTATATTTTTTTCCATTACACTGTGCTTCCTCTGTTGTCATTTTAAATCAATTTTGAATCTCTTACTAGCGTTTCAGTTAATTTTTGCCTTTTGGGATTTTTTTTTTAGGTTATTCTATATTTGTTGTTAAGGGTGATCTGCCAGATTGTGAAGCTGACCAACTGCTGCAGATGATCAGGGTCCAACAGATGCATCGACCAAAACTTATTGGAGAAGAATTAGCACAACTAAAAGAGCAAAGGTAAAAATTAAGCCTGTAGTATAGAATATATGATAGTATTTCATTGTAATAATTAAATTTTCATGCTTACTTTGCGATATATGGTCCTTTTGGTGATGCTTGTATTTCAGTGAAGTTTATTGGTTCAAACTTGAATTAACTCTTTAAATTACTTAAATATATTAACTTAGATTCAAATTACAACACAATCTTTATATTACTAAACCTTATCTGCCAGAAAATGCTTAAGTTTTGACTTATGTAAAATCTTTAGATAACAAATACCTTTATTATATTATGTGCTCTGCAGTTATTATCAGTGCTTTTGTTCTTTAGGGTCCATAAAACAGACCTGGAACGAGTCTTAGAAGCAAATGATGGGTCAGGAATGTTAGATGAAGATGAGGAGGATTTGCAGAGGGCTCTGGCACTAAGTCGCCAAGAAATTGACATGGAAGATGAAGAAGCAGATCTCCGCAGAGCTATTCAGCTAAGTATGCAAGGTATAGAGATTTTGATGTGCACTTTATTCATTGTTGAAAAATTGATTCAGATTGTTCTTAGTCTTCCTGAAAGTTAGTACCATTAGTTAGTACCTATGGTACCAATGGTAACTTTCCTGAAAGTTAGTACCATTTTTTGACAATTACTTTCCTATAATGGCAATCACTTTTTACAACCTATATTATATTAGGACTAGTTATATTTTTACTTCTGGTTGTTTTATTTAGTTATAATACTGTACTAACACAATAGAAAATGGAGCTTAATCTTCGTGGGTGTCAGTTGACCCTTACCCAAACTAGCTTTTTCATAAATATATGCCATTAGACATGACAGAAGGTCCTGGACTTGATTTTACAAAAATCTAACACTTATTGGTGATGCAGCTTAAAGCTTAAGCCTACTTTGGTAGGCCCACTATTTTAGTGATATAAGCCCATCTAAGCAGTCAGAAATGTTGAGACATAGCTCAAAGTGGCTTATTTAAGTATGAGTGGGGTTTTTTGCTTGTTTTTTGAGACAGGGTCTCGCTCTGTCTCCCAGGCTAGAGTGCAGTGGCATCATCATAGCTCACTGCGACCTCAAACTCCTGGGCTCAAGCAATCCTGCCTCAGCCTGCCAAGTGGGTGGGACTACAGGCACTCACCAGCATGCCTGGCTAATTTTTTTTTCCTATTTTTTGTAGAGACAGGGTCTCTATCTTGCTTAGGCTGGTCTTGAACTGCTAGCCTCAAGCGATCCTCCTGCCTCAGCTTCCCAAAGTGTTAGGATTACAGGCGTGAGCCACTGTGTTCATGCCTATAGTTTGTTTTTGTCTAATTCATATGAATTTGCTTCTACTTTATAATGAAATTGTTCAATTGAATTCCTTAAATATCTAAATAAAATTGAGATTCCATTAATATGAAGATTATTTTTATCCTGAAGTTTTCTTGCTTCCGGGCTCACCTCTGAGTACTCCATATAGTGTGCAATCACATTTTTGGTTAATTGAGCCCTGCTAGATTAGCCCAGCAATGGCCAAAAACCAGATTTTATAATTTTAGGTATTTTTATATAATTCATTCTTCTTACCACTTTATTTTATAATTTGTGCAGAATCTCTGGTTGGAACAGTTATCAAGTGAGAACATCGAAACATTTAAGTTGTTGTGCCCAAATGTTTGAGGATAGAGGAGACCAGAGAATGGGTTTGTTTTATGATCATCCACTTTATGTTGCTTTGAGGACTACTCTGCCTTTGAAGGTGTAGATTTCATTTCTGATAATTTAAAGAGAGCACACAGGTGTGGTGTTAATGACTTCTCTTACCATGTTGGTTGTTTGACTTACAGTCTCACATCTTCTACATGACAGATGGGTAACAGCATTGGTTGCAGTGGACATACATTTGATTTGGACTGCCTTAATCAGATTTCCCCTGAGACTTTCAGAGCCTTTCTTGTATTTATAGAATAGAAGCAAGAATATTTTAAAGAAGAAAACTAGAAAAACTTGCTCAAACGAGTATAAACTTATTGTTGCTTACATTGGTAAATAAAGTGATTGTTTTTTGTTTTCTTTTGTTTTGTTTTTAGGTAGTTCCAGAAATATATCTCAAGATATTCCACAGACATCAGGTACCATTCTTACTTCAGAAGAGCTGCGGAAGAGAAGAGAAGCCTACTTTGAAAAGTAAAGTAGTTGGTACACATTAAAATTGCATATTTAATATTCGCTTTGGCTGTTTTGTCTGTTTGTAAATGACTAGTTACTGCCTGAGTCCTCTGAGCATTTGAATGTATTTTTAAAAATTTATAGCCAATAACGTATGAAATAAAATACAGTTTTAGGGAAAAACTTTGCCCCAATACTGGATAAATTTACATGAAATAGGGTGAAGGAAACCTTGTAAAATTTCATTTGTTAAAAAGAAATGGAATTAGGCAAGGCAGGAACAATACCTATTGATCCTTTGAATGTACTTCTTGGTTACCTAACTCTGCAAAACTCTTTTATCAATCAATAGGAAAAAAGCTTTTGAGGTAGGGGAGCACACTCCAAAATAGAGGTGGTAGTTCATTGTCCTTTTTGTTGACACTTTAGGGGGGTCCTGCAGGCCCTTCAGCATCAGGGCATGGAGGCAAACAGTAAGTCTGTATCAGCTCCTGAAACCTTACCTTATGCTTAGCTTTATAAGTGCTCACTAAATAGAAATTTTACCCTATGAAAATATCTTTCTTTCTGGTAACTATCATTCACAAGTCATCTTCTCTTTTTCTTTTTTTAAAGAAAAATAAAACTCCATCTTAAAGGTTACAAGATCTATAATAGATAATCAGATCCTCTGATCCCAGGTCAGAAAACAAAAGGCTGGTGGCTGAATATGGCCTATTATTTGCTGTATTTCATCAATTCTAAGGTACACATATTTTCACATTACAACATCTCTGAAATTGAGACGCAGCTTACAATCGTAATTGACAGTATTTTAGCAGTATCTAAAATATTGGAGCATTTTACATTTGGTGGTATAATGAAGATAATATTTACCTTTTTTTCTGTTTTTTTTTTAAGTCACAACTCAGAAGTATATGAAGGAAAGTTCTGATCAGCTGACATCCTTTTAATGTGAGATATTTCCAGTCTTTATTCAGTGATAGATTAATGGATTTAATTATATTTAAAATTTCAAAGTGGTGTTTATTAGTGCTTTTCACTTTCTTTTAAATTTTAAGATTAACTTTTATTTTTTAGTTATGATAAACTTCAAATTTATACAAAAGTAGAAAAACTAGCATAATTAACTCCTATTTGACTATAACCCAGATTTAACAAGTATCAGCACCTTGCTAATCACAATTTTTTATGTTCCCATCTTCCATTCTCCCACCTACAAGCTTGAATTATTTTAACAGATCTCAATCATCATATCATTTAATTTCTATTTTATATGTGTCTCTAAAATATATGGACTTTTTTTAAACATAGCCAAATGCTACCATCACACAATAATAATCACATGATAATTATTAATGATAATTCTGAATCATCAAATCTCTAGTGTTAAAAATAACCCTACTTAATTAGATAAAACTAATATTCTAGAAAATTTATTTTAAGAACTGTCACAGTTAAAGCATACTCCCACCATTCTTCAATAACTGATGTTAGTATTTTGGCACATTCTCTCCTTGGCACACAGACACACTTATATCGTAAGTGTTACACCGATTTTCCCCGATAATAAATAGCGTTTGTAACAGGCTGCATAATATTTCATCAAAGAAATGGATGTGCCTAATTTATATATGAACCTTTTTATTTTTGCTGTTTTAATTAATATTGCAACAAACAACTCCTGTCCTGAGTCTATCCCTCGAATCTCTCATCGTTTTTCTAATTATTCTGAGGATGTCAGATTATTGGGTTAAAGGATATGAATATTTTTAAGGCCTTGGTATAGATTTTTTAATTGCTTTCCAGAATAGTTCCCAAGTAATAGGTTATTTCAGACTCTTTTTTTGGGGTGGGGGGGGCAGGATAAAATGGTCCAAACAGACATATTTCTTAGAGAAGCTACAAAATTCACAAGCACATTTAAGTAAAGGAAAACTTCTTTACAAAAAATTTTTTTTGTATTTTTTGAGTTAGAAATATAAAACTTCCAATAAATTGAACTTTTTATAGTAGTAAAGATAATTTAGTAACATTCCATAATGACTAAGTTATAACAAGCACAATGCCAGCAATATCTAGTGCTTTTTAGTAAACCGAGGTTTCAGTCAACCAGCACTCTTTTTAGAACGTTCTGGTATCAATATACCTCATACCTAATGGGAGGGTAATTGACTGGGGAGGACGGTGTGCAGTGACGGTTATCAGCTTCAGCCTTTTGGCTTGACCTTGAGAATACTGCTATGAACTTGGAGAGAGCTGGAAAATATTTTACATAGTCATACGCTGCTGAAAAGAGTTAAGAGCTGACTTCTAGGTGTTTATTTTTAACAATCGGTAGCATTCAAAACATTATAGAACTCATTAGTAGAAGAGCTGAGAAACTAATATTTGCCTTTCACTCAAATTCCTGATCACTTAGCCTTGATGAGTCCTTGTTTTTCTAGCTTCTGTCTTTGGGGCTTGGCTCTAAGGTTATCAAGCTAACTCTGTCTTTGCTCTTGCTATCCTCAGACTGCCTCTGGTGCTAACTTGTTTTTCATACAATTTTACAGTTTTTTTTATTCCCCGTTTTCGTTATTTGAAGCTTCATGCTTAATGTGGTATCCATAGTATTCATGCATAAAGAACACTACAGGGTTTCTCTCTGGTGCAAAAAATACTGTTGAAAATCTACCTATTACAAATTCATAGTTTATAAGAGTTGTTAAGTAATATTTTCATAGCCATGCCATTTTCCCAGTGGTAATCTTGAAATCCGTTTTACCTTCATAAAATCTCAAGCAGAACTCTACTGCATCAACTATGTCAATGTAAAACCTGCCTTAACTCACGTTATGAGCATCAAATTAGACACTGTATATAAAACTAGTTTGTAAAGTACTTCACAGATATGTGTTAGCATTATTAATGTCTTCTCTGGGTATAGCTTTGAAATGGTGCAGATTCTTTCTGTTAAAAACATAGTGTTTCCCAACAAGGAGGGACACAAATACTTTCATGGCCATGGATTGCTATGTTGTTTTGATTTCCTAATACTTAAGCCACCACTTCTGTGGTATGACATAGTTTGTCAGACAGGGTTCAGTTTAAGAAATAGAAACTGCTAGAGGTATTTTAAGGAGAAAAGTATTTAATACAGGATTTAGGGTCTTACACAATCTTAGTAAAAGCTGGAGGTATAGCTCTAGGCCAGGCCTCCAGAATAGCACAAACCAACTTGCAGGAAGAGCTGCAGCCACTACCCCAGTTGCAACAATGGGGAATGAGGATATTGAGTTTAAGAACACACGGCCCTGGCTGTGATCCTAGGATTAGGAAGCTGCCTCCACAATTGCCTAGACATGGGAACATAAAGTCCCCCACAATAATGGCAATGAAGCAGAATTCTGGGACTGGTAACTTCATGACTTTGCTTGCCAACAGAACAATCAAAGTTTCAGGAAAGTGGCTATGCCTCATTTCTGTATTTTAAATCTCATGCAAGTGCTTAATTTGTAACCAGAATCCTACTTGTAAAGGAATGTAAGACACATAGTTTTTAGCTTCCCACGCTCTATGATACCAAAGGCACATTAGAAGGCACAGTGGGAATGGATGCTGAATGCTATTTGAACATGGTCCATCTCAGTGTCATCATAGCTGGAAGGAATCAAAATTGTTTCAAGGTTGGCAATTGATGTACCTCTCACTTTTCATAAATTAAAAGTGGAATAAATGTTATCCCTCTCAAGTTTCTGTCTCACCGATCACTCCTTGTATTCTGACATACTTTCTTGAGTGGAGGAGAAGAGGGCATGGTTGATACCTGATGTGCCAGGAATTCTACATAACTCACAGTCTGTCTTGTGCCACTTTCCAGAAACAGGACATGCTAGTGGAAGCATTAGTCATGCACACTAGAGAGTCACACACCTTTATAGATGTCAGAATTCTGGTTCAAAGATCAATAGGGAGAAATTGCAGTTTTCACTGATTGAATTTTTTTTCGTTGCTCACATTTTTAAAACACAAGATTGAGAGGGACTCTAGAAAAAAATGTACCATTCTATTAATAAAGTTGCTGGTAGTTTAAAAATTCTGGTTCCTTTAAAAATGCTTATATACTTTTTTAAAGCTATGGCTTCTCACTCACATTGTCAGCTGTTTATAAATTTTGCTTTTCAGCTTTCTGTGTTTGTGTTTATATATATGAAATACAGGTTGAGCATCCCTCATTTGAAATGCTTGGGACCAGAAGTGTTTCAGATTTTGGATTTTTTTAATAGGATTTTGGAATATTTGCATTATACTTGTGCATCCCAAATCCTACAAGCCAAAATCTGAAGTGCCCCAATGAGCATTTCCTTTGAACATCATGTCAGTGCTCAAAAAGTTTCAGATTTTAGAGCATTTTGGATTTCAGCTTTTTGGACATGTGATGCTCAATCTGTAATTTAAAATTTATGGAAAAGCAGAAATAGTACACAGAGCTCCTTATACCCTTCACCCAGATTCCCCTATTGCTGACATTTCTGAACCTTTTAAATCTCATGTGAGTGCTTAATTTGTAACCAAATCCTACTTGTAAAGGAATCTAAGACCGTAGTTTTTTTAGCTCTTAATACTGAAGGCACTTTAGTAGGCACAGTGGGCATGGGGAACCATTTGGGAATAACTTGCAGACATGATTTCCCATTGTGTCTCACTACTTCATTGTCTCACTACTTCATTTTCCAAGTATAAGGATGTGTTCCTACATATTTACATTATTAACCATCATGTTTAAATGTTTCAAAATGGCCGGGCGCGGTGGCTCACGCCTGTAATCCTAGCACTCTGGGAGGCCAAGGCGGGCGGATCGTTCTGAGCTCAGGAGTTCGAGACCTGAGCAAGAGCAAGACCCTGTCTCTACCAAAAATAGAAAGAAATTAATTGGACAGCTAAAAATATATATAGAAAAAATTAGCCGGGCATGGTGGCACATGCCTGTAGTCCCAGCTACTCGGGAGGCTGAGGCAGTAGGATTTCTCGAGCCCAGGAGTTTGAGGTTGCTGTGAGCTAGGCTAACGCCATGGCACTCGCCCAGGCGAGAGAGTGAGACTCTGTCTCAAATAAATAAATAAATGTTTCAAAATGTGGATATTTATGACATTGTTTTTCCTTTTGAAAAAGAAATACAGGGGAGCTTAATGAAATACATATTATTGAAAACTTAATAATTTATGTTAAATAGTAGTTTTCATTTCTTTCATTTGTCAAGTATTTGGTGAATGCCTACTATGTGACAGGCATAGTTTTAGGCCCTGCAGAAACAGATAAACAAGACAAGGTTTGTGCTCTTTTAGCTTACATTCCGAAGAGGGAGACAAACAGAAGAATAGCAGATGATGATAAGTTTATGCTGAGAATAAATTGAAGTGATGAGATAGTGAGAATGCAAGAAGCTGTGTCAGGTGGGTAGTCAGGAAAGATCTCTGGGCGATATTTAAGCTCAGACCAGAATGACAAGGAGCCAGCCATGGAGAGATCATGTTAACTGACATGGTAATTTGAGATGCTCTGTCTTCTCAAAGTGCTTATTTTCCGTGGCTTCTAACAATGTTAAGGATCTATAAACCAACGTTCATTTGCATAAGAATAGTTACCGGTAAATGTTTTTGTATAATAGGTTATTTTGTGGTGAAAATACCTACGTCTTAATTTGTCTGATAAATTCAAATTTTATATCTAGGTTTCCTAGGATCAGCATTGCTATACCTTTAAGTATTAATAATATATATCAGACTAATTGCTCTTGCACTCTTTTGTCATGTTCATGCCAGTGACTATTTTGATTTGTGGAACAATTTATTTTCCATATGAATAGTTTTTCTCATAGTATAATTATTCTTAAATTTTGTTTTTTTAACATACATTCACTTTTGAATGTTTCAGGCAGCAGCAGCAGCAGCAACAACAGCAGCAGCAGGTAGATCCACCAGGACAGATTTCACATCCATGTGAAGGGCCAACCACAAGTTCAGGAGCACTCAGGACTGATCCAGGTACAGTCCTCTGACCATTCATCATGCTTGTTACCTGTATGCTCTATTTGACATACAGACTTAATATGATTTTTGCTTTATAGTATTTTTTTCTCCCCTCTTTAATCATGTTAAAACTCTTAAGTGAATTTGCAATCTACTAGATTTTCCTGGGTTAAGGAGCAGGCAGACTAGAGATTCAATGAATATGTTGTTTTAACATAATACTTTCAACTTCACAGTAATTAGTACCTTCTCCAAAAATTCCTCAGATATCGTGAATGTTAGTAGGTGAAAAATATATTTTACCACCTGAAAAATGAAAAGTACTCAAGTGTAATAGAGTTGCTTACCAGGCCTTGGTTTAATAGGTCTTAAACTTTGGCCAATTACTGGTAGTTAAAGTTGAGTGAAAAGAAAACTGTATCTGACAAAGGACTTGCAAGCAGAATATGTAAAGAACTCTCATAACTGAACAATAGGAAAACAACTCAATAAATGAATGAAGGATTTGAAAAGATATTTCACCAGGTGAGATATAGGGATGATGACAATAAGCACATGAAAAGATGCTCAACATCACTAGTCATTGGGGAAATGCATATTAAAACCACAATGAGATACCACTACACACCTATAAGTGTGCCTTAATAAAAAAATAAAACCGACAGTACCAAGTACTGGCAAGGATAAGAGCAGGCGGGACTCTGATACACTGTTAGTGAGAATGTAAAAGGACACAGCAACTTTGGGAAACAGTTTGGCATTTTTTAAATAAACTTAAATTTATACTTAACCATGTGGTCCAGCAGTCCCACTCCTATGTACATAACCAAGAAAACAGAAAACTGAGGTTCACACAAAAACTTGCATTTGAAAGCTTATATAGGAGCTTTATTCATAATTGCCAAAAATTGGAAACTGCCTAAATGTTGACCTTCATTTGGTGAATGGATATAATGGATGTACAAGCTATGCTACATCCAAACAATTGAATACTAAAAGGAATGAACTGGTACTTTTTGCTACTCTTCCTGTTAAGTATAGTTAAAAACCCTGGACATTTGTATAAAACAAACATAAGAATCTCAAAGATGGAAAAAAGACAGATTGGGTAGAGACCTCATGACCAGAGGAACAACATGGTGGTGAGTGGCCTGGATTTTCTTTTTGCCTCGTATATCCTGGACGTGTTGCTAGAGAAGTCACGGGCACAGACCAAGAGAAAATTCCCAAGAAAAGCCTGCTTTCTCTAGCCAAAAGCGACTGCCTAGCAAGAGAAAAACTTTTAGATAATGAACACACTAGTCCAATTAAACACTGTAGAATAAATTACCCTTGTCAACAAAGGCCAAGTGGGACCCAAGACTTGTACCCCAATCTGGCAGAAACGAGGTACACTTCTCCCCTTCCCCAGTCGGGGCGGTCAGAGAAGGCCAGATAGGGAGCTGGGATTTTCATTCCCTGTGTAAGGTAATGAGGCTCCCTCTCCCACGGTGTTAGTAGTCACAGGAGCCTGAACTTCCACTGGTAATAAGTAGGCATCCTTCTGGCTTCCCACATGGGTGGTGTCAGAGAAGAGGCCTAGTACGGAATCAAGACTGTTACTGACACCCAGCGGTAACAAGGCCACCGTCACGGTGTCAGTGGAGGCCACGTGGGGAGCAATAACAAGGCACTCCTCTCCCTCCCAGTCAGGGAGATGGCAGTGGAGGACAGTGGGACACCAAACTGCATGTGCAGCAGCAGTGCACCACCACCGCTCGTCATCAGAGGCCTTGAAGGAACCTAGACTTCTGCTCCCATCTGGCAGTAGCAAGGCGGCACTCCCTTTTTCCCACCAATGCTGTGTCAGAGGTGGGGAAATCTTGCTAGAACAGAAGATTTAAATAAGAATTATAGTCTCATAACATAATACCCCAAATGTCCAGGATTCAGTTGAAAATCACTTGTAATACCAAGAACCAGGAAAATCTCAACTTGAATGAGAAAAGACAGTCAACACCTAGATGGCACTGAATTACCTGACCAGGATTTTTTTTCTATTTATCTTTTTTTTTTTTTTTTTTTTTTTTTTGAGATGAGATCTTATTGTTTCATCCAGGCTGATCTCTTAACTCCTGGGCTCAAGTGGTTCTCCCACCTCAGCCTTCTGAGTAGCTGGGACTACAGGTATGGGCCACTGTGCCCAGCTCTCGTAAAGATTTTTAAAGCAGCTATCATAAAATTGCTTCAGCAAGCAATTACAATGAACATACTTGAAGCGAATGAAAAAATAGAAAGTCTTAGCAAAGAAATAGAAGATACAAAGAAGAACCAAATGGAAATTTTCTAACTGAAAAATAATAGTAACTGAAATTTTCAGAAGTCAGCAGATGGACTCAACAGCAGAATGGAGAACACAGAGAAAACACTCACTGAGCTTGAAGGCAGAACAATAGAAATTACCCGTTCTGAGCAACAGAGAGAAAATAGACTGGAAAAAATGGACAGAGCCTTAAGAGACCTGTGGCACTATAACAAAAGATTTAAATTTGTGTCATGGAAGTCTCAGGAGATGAGAAAGAGATTGGGCTGAAAAAGCATTTGAAGAAGTGATGGATGAAAGTTTCTCAAATTTGGCAAAAAACAGAAACCTACAGATTGAAGAAGACGAATGAACCTCAAATAAGATAAACCCAAAGAAATTCATACCAAGACACATCATAGTCAGATTTTGGGAAACTGAAGACAAAATATAAAGATCTTGAAATCAGAGAGAAATATCTTTACCTACAGCAATTTGAATGACAGTAGATTCCAACAGCAATTATGGAGGCCAGAAGCAAGTGATACAACATTTTTCTAGTACTGAAAGAAAAAAACCCTTAGACCCAGAATTATATATCCTTCAAGAGTGAAGGGAAGATTAATAGAATTTGTCTTCAGCAGACCTAGCCTAAAATAATGGCTAAAGGAAGTTCTCTATAAAGAAAAGAAATAATAAAAAGTAATTTTGGAGTATCAGAAAGGAAGAGTAGTTATAGGTAAACACAATAGACTTTCCTATCCTTTTGAATTTTCTAAATTATCTTTGATGGTTGAAGCATGAATTGTAATTAACACTGATTTTGTTTTCAGTGTATATATAAGATATACTTAAGGCAATTACGTTATGAATGAAGGAGGGTCAGGGGACATAAGGGACGTAAGCTTTCTATGTTTCATTTGAACTGGTACAGCCACTTTAGAAAATAATTTGTTTCCTAAAAACTGAACATACCCTGACCATGTGCCACAATATTTACACTCCTGGGCATTTGTCCCAGAGAAATGAAAATGTATATACCTACAAAAACCTGTATACAAATGTTCATAGCAGCTTTGTTTATCATAATCAAAAACTGTAAAGAGCCGAAACGTCCTATAGTAGGTGAATGGTTAAACAAACAGTAGTACATCTAGCATGGGATACTACTCAGGACTGAAAAGAAACCAACTGTTGATATGTGGAGCAATTTGGATGGATCTCAAGGGCATTATGCTGAGTGCAAAAAAGTCTCAAAAGGTCTCCTACTGTATGATTCTATTTGTATAACATTCTAAAAATCACAAATTTATAAAGAAAAAATTAGTGGTTGCCAGCAGTTAGGGAAGGCGGGTGGAAGAGAGGTGAGTGTAAACATAAAGTGATAGCAGGAGGGAGGTCTTTGTGGTATAACAGTTCTGTGTCTTGATTGTGCTGGTAGTGGTTACATGAATCCACATTTGTGATAAAATGCCACATAAAACTACACACAACATTGTGCCAGTGTCAATATCTGGGTTTTGATTTAAACTTTAGTTACACAAGATATAACTATTAGGTGGAATTGGCCTAAAGAGAACATGGGATCTCTCAACTATTTTTGCAACCTCCCTTGAATTGACAATTATTTCAAAATAAATAGTTTTTTTAAAAAGCATGAATTTTTGCTAACATATCTCAAATGCATTATGCTAAGTGAAAGAAGCCATATGCAAAAGGCTGTGTACATACTGTGTGATTCCATTTATCTGACATGCAGGAAAAGGCAAAACTATCAGAGAACATACCGTTGCTTGTCTGGGATTAGGGATTGGGGATTGACCACAAAGGGGCCACATGAGGGAATTTTCTGGGTCAGTGAAATGGTTCTGTATCTTGATGGTGGTGTTGGTTTTACAGCCGTATGCATTTATTGAAAACTATAGAACTACAAAAGTGAATTTTATTTTATGTGAATCAAAAAAGAGGGCCAGGCATGATGGCTCACGCTTGTAATACCAGAGCTTTCAGAGGCTGAGGCGGGATGATTGCTTGTGCCTAGGAGTTCCAGGCCAGCCTGAGCAACATAGCAAGACCCTGTCTCTACAAAAATGAGCTGGGCATGGTGGCGTGTGCCTGTAGTCCCAGCTACACAGGAGGCTGAGCCAGGAAGATTGTTTGAACCCAGAAGTTGAGGTTGCAGTGAACTTTGATGATGCTACTACACTCTAGCCCAGGCAACAAAGTGAGATCCTATCTCAAAAAAAAAAAAA
>RJWJ010041208.1:0-13629 GCA_004363605.1 Indri indri | reverse complement strand
AGGGGGTAAACAGAGATGTATTGGCTCCATGTTTATTAGGTTATTGTGAATGGAGACAGGTAGTCTAGAGTGGTTTAAACAAGAGCTTTGCTTTAGCCATTCGGGAAGCTGTCTGTTCCGGAGGGCACTCCATTGTCAGCTCTCAGCCTGTAGTTTTTAACAGATTCACTTGTGCTTTACAAAGCAAATCCAAACCCTCAGGTCTGAGAAACATGGCGCCTTGTGAGATACAGCCACTACTGTCTTTCAGAGACGCCCTTCCGTGTGTAACAGCATTGGAAATGCAAACCGACAAAACCGACACGTTCACACATTCCTTCAGGGCAAAGCTCGGCAAAACTCCTAAGACAAATCCTGTCCCCAAACACATTTAATATTAATTCATGGAGCAACATGCAGCAATGTCTATTGTTTTTTAAGTTTTAACTAATGGCCATTCTGACGGGGAAGGTGGTATCTTATTGTGATTTTAATTTCCATTCCCCTGATGATCAGTGATATCGAGCATTTTTTCCTGTGTTTCTTGGCCATTTGCCATCTCTTCTTTTGAAAAATGTCTGTTCATGTCCTTTTATTTTTTATTTATATTTATTTATATATATTTATATTTATGTTTTATTTATTTATATTTTACTTAATGCAGTTATTTGTTTTTCTCTTGTTGATTTGAGTTCCTTATAGATTCTAGATATTAGCCCTTTGTTGGATACACACTTTGCAAATATTTTCTACCATTCTGTAAGTTGACTATTTACTCTCTTGATTATTATTTTGTCTGTGCTGAAACTTTTCAGTTTAATTAAGTCCCATTTATTTATTTTTGTTGCTGTTGTATTTGCCTTTGAGGTTTAAATCATAAATTCTTTGCCCCAGCCAGTGTCCAAAAGAGTTTTCCTGTTTTCTTCTAGAATTTTTCTGGTTTCAGGTCTTACATTTCAGTCTTTAATCTTGAGTTAATTTTTGTGTATGGTGGGAAATAAGGTTCCATTTTCATTCTTCTTCATATGGCTCTCAAATTGTCCCAGCACCATTTATTGAATAGGGCATCCTTTCCTTAGTGCATGTTTTTGTCTCTTTTGTTGAAGATCAGTTGGTTGTAGACATTTGACTTTATTTCTGGATTCTCCATCCTGTTTCATCAACCTATGTGTCTAATTTTATACTAGTACCATAGTGTTTGATTTCTTTAGTCTTGTAGTCTAATTTGAAGTCAGGCAATGCGATGCCCCCAGATTATTCTTTTTCCTTAAGATTGTTTTGGCTATTCAGGCTCTTCTTTTATTCCATATGAAATTTAAGATTGTTTTTCTAATTCTGTGAAAAATGATGTTGGTATTTTGATAGGAATTGTGTTGAATCGGTAAATCACTTTGGGCAGTATGAACGTTTTAACAACATCCCATGAGCATGGGATGTTTTTCCATTCATTTGTGTCATCAAAAATTTCTTTTCATCAGTGTTTTGTGATTCTCCTTACAGAGATCTTTCCCCTCCTTTGTTAAGAATATTCCTAGGTCATTGGGCTCAGTGGCTCATGCCGGTGGTTCCAGCACTTTGGGAGGCTGAGGTGGGAGGATCACTTGAGGCCAGGAGTTCAAAACCAGCCTGGGGGGGAGCGGGGGGGAAATAATATTCCTAGGTTTTTTTTGGTTTTGTTTTGTTTTTGCAGCTATTGTAAATGATATCAAAGTTCTTGATTCACTTCTCAGTTTGGCTGTTAGTAGTGTATGGAAATGCTACTGATTGGTGGGCATTAATTTTGTAATCTGAGACTTTACTGAATTTATTCATCAGTCCTAGGAGTCTTTTGGAGTTTTCTTTAGGGTTTTATGGATAAAAGATCATATCATCCACAAATAGGGATAGTTTAATCTCTTTTCCAATTTGGAGGCCCTTTATTTCTTTCTCTTGCATGACTATTCTGGCTAGACTTCCAGTACTATGTTGAATAGAAGTGGTGACACTGGGCATACTTGCCTCGTTCCAGTTCTTAGGGGGAATTCTGTCAACTTTAACCTGTTCAGCAGGATGTTGGCTGTGGGTTTGTCATATATGACTTTTATTATTTTCATGTATGTTCCTTGCATTCCTTGTTCGTTACAGGTTTTTTTTTTTTATCATAAACAGGTGCTGGATTTTATTGATTGCTTTTTCTGCATCTAACAAGATGATCATATTGTTTTTGGTTTTAATTCTATTTAAGTGGTGAATCACATTTATTTATTTCTTTATATTGAACTATGCTCACATACCTGCAATGAAACTCACTTTATCATGGTGAATTATTTTTTCGATGTGGTTTTGGATTCGGTTTGCTAGCATTTTGTTGAGGATTTTTGCATCTATGTTCATGAGTGATACTGGCCTTCATTTTTCTTTTTTTGTTGTGTCCTTTTCTTGCTTTAGCATTAGGGTGATACAGGCTTTATAGAATGAAGTAGGGAGGATTCTCTCCTTCTTAATCTTTTAGAACAGTCTCAGTAGGATAGGAGCCAGTTCTTTGTAGGTCTGGTAGAATTCGACTGTGAATCTGTGAGGTACTGGAATTTTTTTGTTGTTCTTGGGAGGTTTTTTGTTACTGACTCAATCTTGCTACTTGATACTGGTTTGTTCAGGATTTCTATTTCCCCCTGATTCAAGCTTGGGAGGCTGTATGTTTCTAAGAATTTATCCAATTCCTCTAGATTTCCTAGTTTGTGTGCATATAATTTTTTGTAGTAGACTTGGATAAATTTTTGTATTTCTGTGGTATCATTTGTAATGTCTTCTGTTTCATTTCTGATTGAGTTTATTTAAATCCTCTCTCTTCTTTTCTTGCTTAGTTTATCAGTGGTCTGTCAATTCTCTTTATCTTTTCAAAGAACCAACTTTATGTTTCATTTCCCTTTGTATTTTTTTATTGTTTGTTTTAATTTAACTTAGTTCTGCTCTACTCTTTATTATTTTCTTGTCTTCTGTTAGCCTCGGATTTGGTTTGTTCTTGTTTTTATGGTCCCTTGAGGTGTAACATTAGGTTGTTAATTTGTGATCTTTCCATCTTTTCAACATAGACAGTTAGTGCTACAAACTTTCCTCTTAGCACTACTTTTTAGTATATTCCAAAATTTTGGTAGCTTGTGTCATCATTGTCATTCAATTTAAAAATTTTTTTTTTATTTCCATCTTGAGTTTATCATTGATACAAATATTGTTCAGCAGCATTGATCCAAATGTTATTCAGCAAATTGAAACATTTGTATGATTTTGAGAGTTCCTCTTAGAATTGATTTCTAGTTTTACTCCACTGTGTCTAGAAGATAAATTGTGTGATTTTGATTTTTTAAAAATTTGTTGAGACTTGTTTTGTGGCCTAACATATGGGCTATCTTGGAAAATTTTCCATGTATATTCTGCAGTTTTTGGGTAGAATGATCTGTAAATGTCGGTTAAGTCCATTTTTTTTATGGTTCCATTAAAGTCCAGTGTTTCTTTGTTGATTTTCTGTCTCAACGATCTGTCTACTTCTGTCAGTAGAGTGTTGAAGTCTGCCGTATTATTACATTGCTGTTTATTTCATTTCTAAGGTCTAATAGTATTTATTTCATGAATTTTGGAGTTTCAGTGTTCAGTGTATATATATTTAGGACTGTTATATCATCTTGTTGAATTGATCCCTTTATCATTTTATAATGATTATTTTTCTCATTTTTTATTGTTGTTGATTTAAAATCTGTTTTATCTTTTATAAGAATAGCTACTCCTGCTCAATTTTTGTTTCTGTTTGTGTGGAATATTTTCTTCCACCCCTTTACCTTGAGTCTATGAGACTATTTATGAGTAAAATGGGTTTCTTGGAGAAAGCAAATATTTGGGTTGTGCTTTTTAGCCAATCTGTCAATCTGTATCTTTTAAGTGGGGCATTTAGACCATTTACATTCTGTGTTAATATTGATAGGTGAGATACTATTCCATTTATCATGTTGATTGTTACTCAGTTGCTTTGTATTCTCCCTTGTGTTACTGTTTTATAAGAGCTATGAGTTTTTACTTTCGAGTGTTTTTACACTGGTGAGTTATTAACTATTCTTTTTAGTGTTCAGCACACTTTCGAGCATTTCTTATTGGGCAGGTGTAGTGGTGACAAATTCCCTTAATGTTTGCTTGTCTGGAAAAGACTTTATTTCTTCTTCCTTCATGAAACTTAGTTTTGCAGGATACAAAATTCTTAGCTGATAGCTATTCTGCTTAAGAAGACTAAAGATGGAACTATAGTCCCTTCTGGCTTGTAAGGTTTTTACAGGGAATCTGCTGTTAGTCTGATGGTGATACCTTTGAAAGTCACTTGATGCTGTTGTCTCACAGCTTGTAGGATATTTCTCCTTTACTTTGACTTTGGCCAGACTGATGACTATGTGCCTTGGTGATATCCTATTTGCAATAAACTTCCAGGAGTTTGATGACCTTCTTTTATCTGGATGTTTAAATTTCTAGCAATAACAGGGAAGTTTTCCTCTATTATTCCCTCAAATAGGTTTTCCATGCTTTTTGTTTTTTCTTCTTCTCCCACAAGAATACCTATCATTCTGATGTTTGGGTGTTTTACATAATCCCATATTTCTCAGAGACTTTATTCATTTCTCTTGATTCTTATTTCTTTATTTTTGACTAACTCAGTTAATTCAAAAGCTTCATCTTCATGCTCTGAAATTCTTTTCGTCTGCTTGGGCTAGTCTGCCATTAAAACTTTGTACTCTATTTTGAAATTCCCTGAAAGATACCTTCCTTTCCAGAAGTTCTGTATTTTTTTTAAGTATTTATCTCTTTAATGAATTTTTCATTCATGTCCTGAACTTTTTTGTCTCTTTGTGTTGGTTTTCAACTTTCTCATTGATCCCATTGAGCTTATTTGCAATCCATATTTTGAATTCCATATCTAACATTTCAAAAATTTCTTTATGGTTGGAGCCCATTACTGTAGAGTTATTGTGACCCTTTGAGGGTGTCAAAACAGCCTGTTTTTTCAAAATGCCAGAGTTCTTATGCTGTTTCCTTCTCATCTGGAACCTCTTCCCCCAGCTCAAAACAGATAGCTTTGTGGTGCACCTATTCTCCTCTGCTGGTGACTCTGCTGCTCAGCGTAGAGAGGGAGAAATATCCTCCCTTTCACCTCATGCAGATAAGTACCCACTACGCTGCTGCTAGTAAATTGGGTCAGTTGGACCTCAGACCCCTGAGAGAATGTTCCCATCCCAGCAGTGGTGGACTAGGTTAAATTTTCCCCAGTTCTCAGGCCCTTGGATGGCATGCTTATGTACTGAGGGGACCGGACCAAGACCCAGCTGGCAAACTTGCTTTCAAGCCTCCTTGGGTTCAGATGTTGGCTATGATAATGAGGGGTAGGGTGCTCTCCTGCTCCAGAAGAATGCTCAGGCTGGAGCAGGGTGGATGCACTATGAGCCTGTGACAGGAAGGACAGGGCTGTTTTGATAAGATTAGCAGAGGTAGGTAGCTGTCGGTTACGCAAGCCACTCACACCTGCCTCTCTCTGCAATGACAGTGGTCTCTGCCCTTCAGTGGCAGGAAGCACCCACATTCTAGCTCCCACCCTGGCCCACCTGCAGCAGAGGTAGTGGAAGCAGCTCAACCCACTTTGCAATGCTGCTCTGGTACCTGGCTTACAGAATATCTAGTCCTACTGATGAATAAGAAAAATCAATTCCTGACCTAGGAAACTTACAATATTTTGGGGATACCAAGAAGAGAGAATTTAATGAAACGTATACGTGCTGAAGGTGAAATATGATGGTGGATTCTTGCCTTGGCTTCCTAGCCTGCGAAGGCTTTTTAAAGTCTAATCTAAGATTCCTTACTAAACTTCTAGCAAAGCGAATTTAAGAATGTTCACGGTATCTAGCCCAATGCTGGCATGTGGCTTTGCCCAGTAGTTATTTCTTGAGTGAATAAATGAGTAAGTATATAAAAATTATGTTAACACTCTTATTCTTCAGTTACTTCAGTTAATATTTAATGAGTTGGCATAAGTTATTCTTCTAGGTTCTGGAGACACAAGGGTAAGTAGTAGAGACATCACAGAAATTACAGTCTGGTTCAATCTTTAGGTAAGCACCTAGAAATCAACTTTCTCTTAAAATTGGCTTTGTATAAGCATTTTCCTAAAAAATATTTGATAGGGGCTTTCCTCAGGGAAAAGAAAACACTCTGCAATGTAAAGTTATCTCTAAATCTAGATGGATAACAGGCAGAAAACATATTTTATGGAAGTTGACCAGGATGTGAAAAGAATTTTAATAAGTGAAAATATTCAAAGGGTAAAAGTTAACAAAAAAAAATCCCATGAAGTTAATTTTGTCTTTAGTGCAACTCATAAATATATCTTAAATATTATTTCTTTATAAGGTGAGATTTAAACCAATGCTATAATGAGTATAAAAAATGCCTGTTTAATTTAGTAGACCTGCCAAAATGGACTTACATGTACTCTAATAATTTATAGCATAATTCTCTTAGCTTAATATGAAATTCTAGAAAGTTAAAATTTATAACTTTCTTACACTCAAACAAAGGAATTTATTTCTTGTTCCAAATAAATGATTCGAATTAAGATGTTGTTAGTTTAATCTCCACATTCTTTTTCAGGTTAATATTTTTGTATTTTTCAGCATCTTGGAAACTTGCATGATAATCAGACTGAATATAATTAAGTGAAAGTATGATGGTAAAATAACCAGTTAAAATAAAACCAGAGAATGCTATAGTAAGTAATATAACTTTGATCACACTTAATATTATTTCCATCAGCTTATCACCTAAAAGTTCTAACCAACCACATTGTCAGTATATTAGTTCTTTCTTTGGGTTTACCAGGACATTTTAATTTTCCTTGGCCACACACCGGAATTATTTCTGCTTGTGGAAATTAACAGGCGTTAGATGTTGGTTGGTTGTAATATTATTATTTCCTATAATTTTTGTTTGTTTGTGGTTAATTAACATTTTCATTAGCTTCTTAGCACTCTTCCCATTACAGAGGCATTTCTCTAAATTCTCCAAAACAAGCAACTAAAAAGAGGAAAATAATAACCCAAGAAATACATATGAAACCAATGAAACCAATTCAGGAAAAAAAATTATCTACCAAATGAAAAATAGATGATTTATCTGGACAATGACTTACAAGTACATTTATTGAAATCATTTCAAAAAATTACAAATTATTGAACGTAGTCCTTGCAAGGTCACATGTTGCTAGAGGTAAGATCACCTTTAAACACTAGAATAAAAGCTAAATTTAAGGACTTCCTAAAATGAGGTTTCTATAATTTTACTCAGTGATTTCTGTTTAAAATATAAAACTCTCTTTTTTTCTAACTTAAATCCTTCTTGTTTAAATTATTTTAGTCTGATTTAGAAAATATGTAGCAGTAGTTACTTTCTTTAAAAAGTTTTATACTTCTGAATTGGACTTGCAGAGGTATTTTTTTTTTCAGATTTGTGAGTCTGCATGGTTTTTATCAAGCAGCAAGGGGTTGTTAAAAGTCTTTTATTCAATAAATGACATGTGAATAGCAAAATGATGGAAAAAATTTGTGTCTACCATACTGTTCTAAATTCTGCACTTCTTGTTATGCATCCTTGACATGGGCACACTCTTTAAAGAAAGTTCTATCTTGCTGATGCTTGAACACATGGAATCCATTATGACTCCAAAGCAAGACTAGAATTTCAAATACTATAAATTTCACAGTCTGAGGCCTTCACTCAAAGGAACATTGTCTCTTATTTCTGCCAAGATAAGATAAGAAACCACAATGGAAGAGAGATAGGAAGTGCTATTCCCTGGGGTGGAGGATATCAGAAGCTAACAAGCAGGGTTTTCATAATACAAGAATTTTCATAGAGGTTGTACTAATGTGCAATCCCACCAAAAGTGTACAAATGTTCCTTTCTCTCTGCATCCACAGCAGCATGTATAGTTTTTGGACTTTTTAATAAAAGTCATACTAACAGGGGTAAGGTGACATCTCACTGTGGTTTTAATTTACATTTCCTTGCTGATTAGTGACATTGAGCATTTTTTTCATATATTTGTGGGCCATATGTCTATATTCTTTTGAGAAGCTTCTGTTCATGTCTTTTGCCTACTTTGTAATAGGATTCTTTAGTTTTTTCTTGCTGATATGCTGAAGTTCTTTGTAGATTCTTGTTATTAGTCCTTTGTAAGTTGTATAGCTTGAAAATATTTTCTCCCATTCTGTAGGTTGTCTATTTGCTCTTTTGATTATTTCCTTGGCTATGCAGAAGCCTTTTAATTGAATCAAGTCCCATTTATTTATTTTTGGTAATGCCGTGATTGCCCTTAGGGTCTTCTTCATAAATTCTTTGTCTAGGCTGATATCTGGAAGAGTTTACCAATATTTTCTTCTAGAATTCTTATAGTTTCTTGCCTTACATTTAAGTCCTTTATCCATCTTGAATTAATTTTTGTAAGTCCTTTATCCATCTTGAATTAATTTTTGTAAGTGGCGAGAGATATGGATCCTGTTTCACTCTTCTGCATGTGGCTATCCAATTTTCCTGGCACCATTTAATTATTGAAAAGGGATTCCTTTACCTAGTGTATATTGTTGTCTGCTTTGTCAAAGATTAGTTGGCTGTATGTGGATGGTTTTATATCTGGGTTTCCTGTTCTGTTCCATTGATCTATGTCTCTATTTTTATACCAATACCATACTGTTTTGGTTACTGTAGCCTTGTAGTATAATTTGAAGTCTGGTAATGTGATACCTTCTGATTTGTTCCTTTTGCTTAAGATTGCTTTGGCTATTCAGGCTATTTTCTGTTTCCAAGTCAACTACAGAATTATTTTTTTCTAGATCTGAAATATGATGTCAGTATTTTTATGGGGATTGCATTGAACCTGTAAATCACTTTGGGTAATATGGACATTTTAATAATCTTGATTCTACTCATCCATGAGCATGATATGGTCTGCCATTTGTTTGTATCATCTGTGATTTCTTTCCTCAGTGTTTCATAGTTCTCTTGGTAGAGATCTTTCACCTTCTTGGTCAAATATATTCCTAGGTATTTTATTTTCTTTGTAGCAATTGTGATTGGTATTAAGTCTTTGATTTGACTCTCAGCTTAACTCTTATTGTGTATAAGAATGCTACTGATTTATGTACATTGATTTTATAACCTGAGACTTTGCTGAATTTATTAATTAATTCCAGGAGTCTCTTGGTGGAATCTTTGGGGTTTTCTAGATATAAAATCATATCATCTGCAAAAATCAATAATTTGACCTCCTCTTTCCCAGTTTGGATACCTTTAATTTCTTTCTCTTGCCTGACTGCTCTGGCTATGACTTCCAGCACTATGTTGAATGTAAGTGGTGACAGTGGGCATCCTCGACATGTTCCACTTCTTAGGCCGAATGCTTTTAACTTTTCCGCATTCAGTATGATGCTGGCTGTGGGTTTATCATATATGGCTTTGTAATTTTGAGATATGTTCCCCTTCTATGCCTAGTTTGTTAAGGATTTTTATCTTGAAAGTGTGCTGAATTTTGTCAAATGCTTTTATATATGCATATATTGAGATAATCATATGATCTTATTTTTGCTTTGGTTTATGTGGTGAATCACATCTATTGATTTACATATGTTGAACCATCCTCACATCCTTGTAATGAAGCCCACTTGGTCATGGTGGATTATTTCTTTTTGATGTGCTGTTGAATTTGGTTTGCTAGTATTTTATTGAGGATTTTTGCATCTATATTCATAATGGATGTTGGTCTATAGTTTTCTTTTTTGTTGTGTCCTTTCCTGGCTTTGATATCAAGGTGATGCTGGCTTATTAGAATGAGGTGGAGAAGATCTCTTTCTCAATGTTATGGAATAATTTTTGCAGGATGGGTACTAACTCTTCTTTGCAGGTCTGATAAAAGTTGGCTACGAATCCATCTGGTCTGGGGTTTTTTTTTGTCGGAAGAATTTTTATTGCTACTTCAATCCTGTTGCTCATTATGGTCTGTTCAGGAGTTCTATTTCTTCATGATTGAGTCTTGGGAGGCTGTGTGTTTCCAGAAATGTGTGCATTTCCTCTACATTTTTGAGTTTATGTGCATAGAGATTTTCATAGTATTCACAGATGATATTTTATATTTCTGTGGTATCAGTTGCAATATCTCCTTTTTCATTTCTGATTGAGCTTATTTGGATGCTTTCCCTTCTATTCCTAGTTAATCTAGACAACCTCTATGGAAAATAGTATGGAGATTCCTCAAAGAACTAAAAGTAGACCTAGCATTTGATCCAGCAATCCCACTACTGAATATTTACTCAAAGGAAAAGAAATCATCTTATCAAAAAGATACCTGCACTTGAATTTTTATTGCATCACAATTCATAATTGCAAAGATGTGTAATCAACCTCAATGTCCATCAATTCATGAGTGGATTAACAATATGTGGTATATGTAGTGGATTAACAATATGTGGTATATGTATACCATGTGTATACTCAGTCATGAAGAAGGATAACTTAGTGCCTTTTGCAACAATTTGGATGGAATTGGAGAAGATTATCCTAAATGAAGTATCACAAGAATGGAAAAACAAACACCACACGTACTTACTATTAAATTGGAACTAACTGACGAGCACACATGTATATAAAGGGAAGTAAAACTCAATAGAAATCAAGCAGGGTGGGGGGGGGGTGAAGGGAATGGGCAAAAACCTACCTAACAGGTACTATGAACACTATCTGGGTGATGTGCACACTTTTAACTTTGACTCAAGCATTACGAAAGCAATCCATGTAACCAAAAACATTTTTACCCCCATAATACTTTTAAACTAAAAAAAAGAAGAAGAATTTTCTGCAGATTCTGCACCTAGCACTGAAACAACTTCAGACCAATCTCCCTGCCCCTTATCAAACGCTAAGCACCAGCACTGAATCCAAAAATGCTGTACAAGTGGGTGGATGGAGTAGGAACAGATCTAAACGTTAGCTCCAAAAATGCACACAGCCCACAGCCCCCCTCTAGATATTGTGTCTTGTGAAAAGAGGTTGCTGTACATAGAGCTCATGGTTGAAAACTATAAACACTTGACAAGAAAAGAAACAATTCACAGGAATGGTTTAATTGACCCTAAATTATCATCAAGCCCAACTACCTCGAATTTCAGATGTTAGCTTTTTGACAGTAAAACTGACAGGTCTGATTTGTTCTTGCTTAATGCAAAAGTAGGAGGTCAGGAACTGCTAAAAACAACAGCTTGTGAAAATCTGATCTGAAGTGTATATGTTTCAGGGACATCCACTCAAGATAAACAAATAACTACAAATCTTGCAAATTTTATATATGGAACTATGGAAAATATTTGTTGACAATTATTTAAACTTTGATCATTTAAAATAGTAAATTCCTTCAAAAGGATTCTCTTGCATATATGATTCTGTTTTTCATGGAATGTATTTTTTTCCAAATGTGGTCCTTTTGGGGGTGCTATCCTCTGCCCTTTCCATTTATATCCAAAACTTAGACTGTATATGCTGCAGTTTTTACCACAATTGTAGGTGAAGTTGTCTCTGGCAGGCACTGACAAATTTGCTGAGCTCTGAAATCTTAGAAAAAACACCCTAGATTTGTCTAACTTTCAATAATTTTGATGGGAAATTTATTCATATACCACAGTAGCCTTTCGTGGTAGAAAACCTAAGGCTAAACTGAGATTCTGTAGTTGAAAAATTCTCAGATGAGAAAGTTGAATTAAATACATTCTGTGAAAAAGTTCAAGTGACTGTCCATCCATGTAAGAGATGTATAATCACAAAGTCTGGATTGAACATGAGAATGTGGTTATAAAAATGCTTTAATATATCTCTATTTTTATCTATATAAAGAGAGAGGAGAGGTTTTGAGGGAGAGAGCTTCTTACATCATCAGGTAACTGAATAAAGAGATACTCCATAGTTATTTATATACCCCTTCCCAAAATCTTATTATAGGAGGGATGGAAAGTGTGAGAGGCATATTGTGATGCTTCAACCATTATGGATTAAACCTGTAAACATGTACTAACAATTGTGTTGGCACATGTGTCTCTTATTTCTGGCCTGTAAGCACGAGAGAAACTTATAAGTTTTTTTCTAAAAATTAAACTGTAAAATAATTATATGTTTAAAGAATGAATCTGAGTCAGTCTAACAGAGCTCAGACAAAATATTAATTAGCTTCCTAGATCCAAAATCTTGACTATAACTTTTAAATATATTAACTCGTGTAAAAAAAAAAAAAAACTATATCAGAGGAGGTGGTGGATGTCATCCAAGAAAATATAAGAGGTGGAAGTGACAGAGGCAAATATGGATGTCCATCCTAGCCATGTGCATACAAGAAGGTACCTGGGCAGGCTGCAAACCAATGGCCTAAAGACGAGATGTTTCCTCTTTTATTCTGAATTCACTGTGTTGGTTTTCAGAGTGTCAACAAATCAAAATAAAAGACAATTTAAAAAAAAAAACCCTTTGAAGTATAATTTGCTAAGATATAAAAAATTAGAGCTTTCATAAAATTTTATATTTACAGCTTGTTTTATAAAATTACATTATTTGGCAACACAGGGCCTATATTCTGTCTTGACAAGAATTAACTGGAATTGGGCACTGGCTGCTCCCTACAGAGATGACACTCCATCCTCGGTTCACACATAGTCTCTACCACTCCCCATTTTATTCCTCACACTAAAGCCATTTTACAGCACTGACTATCATTGCCCTTCCACTATTTTCATATTAAACTTTTTAAAAATAATATTTCTTACAACCATGTTTTTGTCAAAATTGGGAAAATGAAAGTAGCTACAGAATGGAAGGCACTGGCCTTGACCTAAATAACCTCTAATCCAAGTGACAGTTATGTTTTTAATAGTCAACTAATAAATTCGCATTGTTTTGAATGCAAGTTGAATCTGAGTACGACCCATTCTGGGCCACTCACTAGAAGGAATGATCAAACTTGCGTATTTGTAGAGTGATGAATTCACTCAATTAATGTCACCTTGTGGAGATTGTCTTGGGAATGTCTTTAACTCAGAGCTATAATAGATTCTTTCCCCAAGTGTGTGTTGTACTGCAAAACTCCAAAGACAGAGCAGCTAATAATCATTGCTAAGCACACGGAACAGCTGGTTATCCAACTTAAAATCTGAGTCTCAGATTGGATATATGTGTGAAGGGGAATTGTAAAAGTCATTGAGTTCAAGAAGTTTAGAAAATTTGTTGCGTTACAATGAACATTTGGGGAAATAAATCATTTAATGAGTCTGCTTCATCACAATAATGTTGTAAAGGTCAATCTTAAATAATTTGATGTTTGTAAGACAGAATGTGTTAGCTCTTACCAGTGCTGGTACCATCCAAAATATCTAATCTAGAGTAGCTAAAGGATTTGCATTTCCTATTATGTCCCTATCCTGCCAGTTTTGGGTGCATTTAAAACAATAGCGCATCTGAAAATTACTCTTCATGTGGGCCAACTAATCCTTTTCTCTAGTCTTTTTCCTGCTTCAATTAGAGAAAAAATATTTACATGAATTACAAAAGAAATCATTT
>RJWJ010041207.1:0-13612 GCA_004363605.1 Indri indri | reverse complement strand
AGGACACAGCGTCACTATGGGCTGTGAGGCCAGAAGGGAGAGTTGTGTCATTTGGTCCAGTAGGAGTTCTTTAGCCTCAGGAGATGGTCCCCAGCAGGGCACTAACGATGGAGGCAACCACTGATGCCTCCAGTGGTTTCTGGGCAGAAAACCCTGTATGGAGTCAGAGGAGAAGGGGAGAGCCCTGTGTGAGTTATGTGTGCGATTGTTCAGGCTCCCTCAATGGCTGATGCTATGGTATCTGTACATCTCTGTCTGTGCATCTGTCTGTCTACTTATGGATCATCTATTGATCTAGCCACCTGTCCTGTCCATGATGCCTATATCTATCTTTCATCTACCCATCATCAATCATCTCTCTACCTACCTAGCTACCTATCCCACCTGTGTATCCATGAATCTGTCTTTCTTTCATCTAACTACCTACTTCATCTGTCGTCTGTTTCTGTCATCTGTGTATCTATCTCTCTATTTACCTATCTATCATCTACCTTTGGTCTTGATTGGATGAGGTAAGCCGAGGATTTTGCCGTTAAGCCTGCTAAAGGCCAACAAAGCTTGGCTAGGGATGTCAACATGTCCTCTCTCACTGATACTGCCAGCCAGTGAGGGACTCAGGGACCCTTCGCAATGTGGCAAACAGGCCTAACACATGACCAACAGAGGCAGCCTGTGCATTTTAGGTGATTCTCCACCAAAGGGGGCTTTTAGAAAAAGCAAGCCAAAAAAGAGTTGTTTCTAAAAAGCAGAAATCACTGAGCCCTGGAGTAGTCGCAGCAGTGAGCTAGCAGCAGTCCATGGCGAGGCGCCCACAGCTGGGCTCTTCCCAAGTGTCTTTCTTCACATACCACTGGGGACTATTTGCTATAAGGGAGCCTCAGTTGGCACGACTCCACTGTTTATATTTGGTCATTTATTCCCAATCCTCATGAGTCAACTGGAGAGCTCTGCCAGTGGCGACCGTTCTGCTGCGTTGTTTTACCTGGAGCAGCGCCACGGATTCTGCCCTAATGTGTTTTCTCTGCGGGAAAACAGGAAAAGATAGCCGTACACAGGCAAAATATGCACATACTTTGTTAGGGCAGCCGCAAAGCTAGAATAAGTGAACTAGTTCAGCTAAAACAAAAGCCAACCCAAACATTGAACCACCACAAGCCCAGGAAATTTTCCTAAAAGGAAAAGATGTAAAGAAGAAAGAGGGTGATGCAGCATGCACTCCGAGTCTTGTTTCAGACTGGTCTCGTGATCCTCATGGTGGGGAAATCACCTTCCACAGTGGTCTTCTGGGGCTTTGGGTACGAAATTTTCTCCACACTCTCGCTGAGGATGGTGCATGCTGTGGGCTGATTTCTCGACACCTATCCCAACACTCTCCTTTGCTTCCCCCAGAGCCTTGATAGCTAAACCCTGCATTTCCCAGGCCTGAGGCTCCAGCTGTGATTAGCCTCTGCCAAGCAAATTTCCTCCTGGGAGAGCTGTCTGCAGAACCGAGTTAAGGGTGACAAGTGGCAGGATGTGAAGCATCCAGTCTTGCAGGTGCAGGATCGGAGCAGAAAGGTCATGGTTCTGCAGTAAGCATCTACAGGAACAGTGTTCTGATCTCTTAGGGACAGGTTTCTGTTTGGAGCTCCAGAGACTGCAGCTCTAGCAGCGGTTTCCTGATTCAGCAGGAAGTCCCCCTAGAGCAGCAGGAGCTGCAGTGGTTTTGGCGACCAGTTCTGCAATGTGGCTTTAGTTGTCATTCCTGGAAGCTTAGCCTTGAGTCTGTTTCCTTGGCTCTCCCAACAATTCCGTAAACCATTTAAAACCCTAAACAAATCCTTCTCTGCACAAGCTAGCAAGAGTGTGCTGTTGTCTCTGCAACTCAAGCCTGATCCATCAAGAGTACAAAACGGATTGGCCATGCTCACTCCACAATGAGTAGCTTGGCATGGAGCCCCAAGGTAACCTTGGCAAACTGCTAAATTTAAGCAGAATATGAATGATAAAGGAGGGTTTGCCACCTTTTCAACCTTCCCAGTTTCATAAATTCTCACTAATCTCAATATTTATCCCATTTGAGACCCAGGGGGATTCTTTCCCACATTTTAAACTACGCTGCAGGTATGAGCCACACTGAGCTGGGTACATCTGTTTGGGAGGGAAACATCCTTGGGGACCAATAGGGTCTGGACACTGGTGTACAGAAAAGCAACTCTTGTCACTGACATAGGTTCTCGATGCTTAGCAATCCCTGAGAAGAATTCTCTCATAGCCATCCCCTGTGTGTTGTGCTTGGGTCAGGAAGCAGTTCTAGGGTTGATGCTCTCTTCTTCTTCATGATCTGGCCAGTCCTCATCTTATCCAGACCGTGGTAGGCAGAATAATGCTCCCCAAAGAGATCGGTGTCCCAATCCCTAGATCCTGTGACCGTGTGCTTTACATGGCAAAGAGGACAAGGTTGCTCACACACTGACCTTAAGACAGGCGGATTATCACGGACTCTCCAGGTGGGACCAATGCCCTCCTCTAAGACTAAGGGTTCTTAAACGTGGAAAAGGGGGGCAGAAGAGGAGAGTCAGAGGGAGATGTAACTACAGAGGGGTGATCAGGGAGAGGTGACGTTGCTGGCTTTGAAGATGCAAGAAGGTGATTGTGAGCCAAGGAACGCAGCAGCCTCTAGACCCTGAAAAAGTGAAGGAAGGATTCTCCCTAGAGCCTTCAAAAGGGGGGCAGTCTTGCTGAAACCTTGAACATTGCCCAGTGAGAAGTGCGTCAGACTTCTGACCTCCAGAACTGTAAGATGATAAATTTGTATTGTTTAAGCTGCCATGTTTGAAGTAACTTGATACAGCAGCAATAGAAAACTAATACACAGACTTTAAGCCTTTCATTCACGTGACTATTGAACTCCAAGGGAGTTCATGGCAGAGAAAGCTGTTTTGGGGTTATGGCTACTGCTCTTGCTCAGGCTGGTCTGGAACTCCTGACCTGAAGCGACTCTCCCACCTCAGCCTCCCAAAGTACTAGGATTATAGGCATGAGCCACCGCGCCCAGTCAGGCAAATAGTAGAAACATTTTAAACTAGTTCGTTTCAATCATATTTTTCCTTTTATGTCTGCATAAGGGTGCTATTTAGGTGTAGATGTTTAAAATAATATAAATTGGTCAGGCGCAGTCCCAGCTACTTGGGAGGCTGAGGCAGGAGGATCACTTGAGCCCAGGAGTATGAGGTTGCAGTGAGCTATTGAAGGACCTCAGGAAATTTTACCCCAAAATATGACT
This sequence comes from Indri indri, assembly GCA_004363605.1. Taxonomy (NCBI): domain Eukaryota; kingdom Metazoa; phylum Chordata; class Mammalia; order Primates; family Indriidae; genus Indri; species Indri indri. The sequence continues at coordinate 10,347 of RJWJ010041207.1, read as the reverse complement.
CCTTGGTAGAAAGAATATTTTGAATTAAAGGCCCTTTGAGATAAAAAGTCATTGGAAGGGGCTTTCCTTCTATCTTCATAAACCAGACTGACCCATCAAAAGAACAATGGACTTCCCTTCCCTTTATCTTACTGTGTTACAGGGAACAAAATCAAGAATGCAGCCAGACCTGGCCCAAGTCATTTTTTTTTTTTTTTTTTGTGACAGAGTCTCACTCTTTTGCCCGGGCTAGAGTGTTGTGGTGTCAGCCTAGCTCACAGCAACCTCAAACTCCTGGCCCAAGCCATTTTAAACATAATACTGTCTCTCAGGTTAATTTACAAGTCAATCTGTTTCCCCCATCCATTTTCTCCCAAGTATCTATTCATTCTCCCTAGCAACCATTTATTGCCCCTAAACAGAATTACATATACTCTTCGCAACCCCCTCCCCTCTAAAAGACAGGTATAAAAATATCTGGATCCCACTGGGATATTGGGTTCTCCCCCTGTGCACAGTAAATAAACCTCTTCCTCTTACTAATCTGCCTTAATTGTGAGTTGAGACCCTTTCTCAAAAAATGAATAAAAAAAAATATATATAATATAAACCTAAAATAACTCCTTCAGTAAGTGCAAACTAAAATTTCTGATTAAAAAACAATTGTGCCACAGCTTTCCTTTAATTGACAAGATTTCTTTCCTAGTGTTCATAAAACAATGATGTATCTTATACTCAATGGTGTCTTACATTTTACGAAATACAATAATTATTTCTTTAGTTGCGTTAATCTGTTATTAAACCCATCAAAGGAATTTCAACTTTTAGGTATTGTATTTTTATTTTTAGAAGTTCTATTTGTTCTTTTCTGGGTCACTTTTATAGATTCCTGTTCCCTGCAGCTACTTTTAAGCCTGTTTTATGCCTTTAAACAGGATGAGCATTGTTACTTGACTTCGTCTGATAATTCCCATATCTCAATAATAAGGACGTACTTGTTCTGTTTATCCTCTCTGTTGCTTTTCACCTATGATGCCTTGTTTCCTTGTGTGCTTGGTTATTTTTTGACTATGTACTGCTCATTATCCTTGAAAAAGTATTCATGAGCTTATGTTGAGGAAACATTTATCCATTAAAGAATTTGGGATTAATCATCCCAGGCACCTGGGGGCACTACCAGCCTGGGACTATTTTAAAATAAATTCACAGCTCAAGGTTTTATGTGCCACCCAGGTGATGCAAGGCTATGATCGCATCCTTAGGAGAGAGAGCTTGCAATCACAACTTCTTAAGGGCTGATATTGTTTTCCTTTTACTTCTTTCTCTGTTCCACATATCACCAAGAGAATCTTACCTGCAGTCTCCTAGAGGTGAAAAGCTGGGGGTGATTTTATTTCCGGGTCACCATTACCATGAGGCTATAGACTCTGGAGTCCCAGCTCTGGAGAAGGTATCTATTCGATCCCCCTCCTTGGGCTGGCACCGGGCTTTGATGTCTGGTCTCTGATCCCTCAAGGCTGCCAAAACTGAAGCCCAGGTTTGCCTGGCGTGGCAAAGGACCTCAGGCAGAAGTGGCCTCAGCTTTCCCTTTATTTATTTGAATTTCCCCTCACTGTAGGCTTTGACCTAGTAGCTCCTTACTATTTTGTTAGCTGTTTAATATTGTTGAGGAGACATTTTGAATATTTAATGTAGAACTTTGGTTGTTTCCGTGAGGAAGGTTGGGTTCAAATAACTTGGGTGAAATTTCTAAAAGGAAAAATTTCCTTTTTTAACTCTTTTTTTATTTTATAGTACCTCGTTCACAGGTACTGAGGCCTTCTACAGGTGGGGCGAGAAGCAAAGGCAGACAGACAGGGAGGAGGAGCAGAGTGAAAGGGCAAGGCCCTTGCAGGGCAGATATCATGAAAGGGATTAATTCAGCAAGCCTGGGACCTACATGTTCCCATAAAAACAGTTTCCTCACTACCATCAGGGGAAACAGAACAGGGCGTTTTCCCCCACCTGGGGATCTGGTCCTATGACCTTGGTATCAATGACATCAATTTGATGTCCAGTCAACTAAGTTGTGGATCCCTTGACCACACTGTAACTCTTGGAGAGCGGGACCGCATCGTCCTCCCCTTTGTATTCTGGTTATTTCATACCTATTGAGCTGTATATTTATGATGAATGCATTTTTCTCTATGTATCTTCTATTTCAATTAAAAACTTCAAAGTTTTAAGACATTGTTGAATATTGAATATTTCCTTCTCTATCTAATAAAGGCCATTTCTATTTAATTTTTGGATATAGAAAAGTGCAAAGTCTTCCTTCTCCAGGTAGCTTTTGGGCTCTCCCTTTCTGGGAGTTAACATTGGGGTAACATAACCCCAATTCTGAAAATCAGCACTGGAGCCTCCTATCCCTGGGGAGACTCGGCAATTCCAGAACTGTGGGAAAGAACACACCAGTTTACAAGCCCACGAAAGACTCAGTCATTATTTCACTTTTCCAAAGCGAGTCTAGTTGTGTTTTATTCATCACAAATATAGATTTTTATCGTTTGCCCTTCCCTCTCTCTAAAGGCGGTAATTATGGTGATCTGTCACCAAAGTCCAGCCCCAATCCCTCAGGGGGGCTTTCTCTCCCTCCGCCTCCCAGCATTTGATCCTGGGCCAGCTGCTCTCCGCGTGGCTCTGCAAGAGCCCAACTGCTGGGATGCAGCTCACAGGGCCAAGGGGAAGGGGCTTTTGTTCCCCATTATCCAAGGGGGTGGGTCTGGGTAGAAGGATGGTGTTAAAAGCGAGGAAAAGTGCATTAAAAATGCGCGTGGATTATCCAGCGGTTTGCTGCTCAGACCCAATCTCTCTCTGCGCAGAACAATCTGATTTGCCCCCTGGCCTCCACGGGTCATGAGCAGCACACGTGTCACCCTGCCAGAACAATCGTGCGCCTGTGTGAAGGACAAAGACCGGGAGGGGTGCCCCAGGCTGGCTCCCTACCCCAGGTTGTCAGGCCAGGGTAGGAAGCCCCACTAGAATTGGGGTGATTTTAGGAAAAACTAAGCAAAATTCAACAATCCAATAGCAGATTCTCATCTGAACTGAGGCAATTGTCTCAATTTTCTTTGTTTCATTTCTGCTGAGCAAGCCTGTTTTTAAAAAACGCTTTATAAACATCAGGAAGATTTGGGAAAGGAAATGAGGGTGTGGGGGGAGAGGACATCCAACCATGGATGTGAGGCAAACGCTCCCCCATCTGTTAGATGGAAAGGCCTTCAGAAACCCCTCTCTGGAAAGGCAGCTCCAGCCCCTAGTTTTGCAGCTCAGTGCTGACTCACAGGGCAAATTCAGGGCTTGGAGGGCCTGATACTTACAAAATTTGGGGGATACTCATTGAGAAAAATCACACAAAATTACAATTATAAAGTCGCTAGGGTCTCTTTCAGGGCCTTGGAAAGGGTTTGAGTAAGTGAGGGGCCCTGAAGATTTAGTTTTGTTAACTTCACGGCAACACCTTTGTTCACGGAATGCTTACTTTATAAAAGCGGAAACTTTTGCGTCGTGGAGTCAACAGCTGTGTATAACGTAAATGGGTCACCGGGATGCATCCGAAGGCAGAAAATGCTGGGTAATGTAACGGGTGGTAACAAACAGAAAGCAGGACAAACATAAGTAACGCAACCAACCCACACTGAAGTCCACCCGTTTAGAAAACAGCAGAACGCAAAGAAGCATTGGGGTAAAAAAAAGACTTTCAGCAGCCGATATGGAGGCCTCAAAACCCAGTTACGTGACTCATTAAATTACTGGAGAGTCCATCAGCTGCAGGCCACAGGCAGATGTCACTTCTGTGGGTCTGCCCACACGGTCCCCTGGGCCTCACTGGATGCCGCCTGGGCTGAGGCCAGGCATTATGTCTTCTATCCTGGGACTAACGTCTGTAGAGCGAGGAGTTAAAATCTAGGATCTCATAAGTAACTTCAGCTACCACCGTCCCATAATTTCGTATATGGCCCTATTGTCCCCACGGTTCATTTTAATAGAATGAAATTTCCTTACCACAGAGGCAAATTCCAACCATTTTCGAAGGACATAATTTGGGAATTTTGAGTTGGGTTAGAAAGAGATCATCTGTGACTTTCCCTTTGTCACAACCTAGGGTAGTAGTTAGCACAAGGACCTTCACCCAGAACAGCTGTTTAGTGCAAATATTGCCAGAGCCCAGAGTGATCTAAAAAGTCAGCTCTGATGTTAGATCGCCCCTTCCTGAAAAATAATGAGAATTACCTGTCACTTCACAGTGCTTTGAAGGTTAAAAATTCATGTAGTCTGACATTATTCACTCATTCCTTCCTGGGTCCCGTGAGGGTGAGCACTGCCTAGTGGTGCTGGGCAGCAGGAGGACACGGAGGACTGTCAGATGTGCTTCCTGCTCCCTGATGCATGGTGTCTTGTTTGGAAGAAAGCACACGCACACATTCTGGAAGGTGAAGCAATTTCACTGCCATCTGAGTGGCAGAAATTGTAAATATGATTGTAGTGAATCACAGAGAAAACCTAGAATCCCCAGTTCCCTAAAGGTCATCTGCCTGAAACTGAGCTGGGATCACTCCTCACAAACATGCTCCTTTCTTCTCTTCCCCATCTTGGAAAATGACGCCTCAATTCAACAGTCTGAAATCTGGGAACCCTTCTTGACATCACTTTCTACCCCCTCTATATCCAGCCCACCACCACGTCCTGCTCATCCTGTTCATTCTACCTCGAAGACATTTCATCCATCTCCTGCTCTCCACTGGGTCCAACCCGCCACCTGTTCTTGCCTTGCTTATTACAACAGCCTCCCAAAGTCTCCTGGCTTCCAGGTCATCCTTTCCAGCAGAAAGCAGACCTACCACGCTTATCACAGTCCAGAAGGCTCCGTGTGGTCCAACCCTGCTTCTCTGTCCAGGCTCACCTTTCACCCTTTCCGTGATGGCCGACGCTCTAGCCGCCCAGGTGTGCATCCGTTCCTCCCATATGCCAAGGGCTCCCCCACCTTGGGGCTTTGCATCTCTCTTTCATTAATCCTTCCCTGGCCAACTCCTACTCATTCTCCAAGTGTCAGCTCAAACGTCACTTCCTGAAAAAGTCTCCCCGGTCCTAACCTTCATTCAAAATCTGTTCTCCTGTCATAATCTTTCGCTGCATCTTTCATTGACTTCATTGAAGGCACTATCGTAATTTGCAATTATTTTTTTTCTTGAGCGATTATTTGTTCAATATTATCCTACCACCCTAGACTGTAAGCACAGGACCAAAGCTATAGCTCACCGTCCATTGCCATATTCACAGCGAAAAGACGGTTTTAAGAAGGGGAGGCATGTGCGTGAGAAGGCGTTTTCTCACCCTGCAGGTGATGGGGCCGCCCTGGAGCTTGTGAGGACGGAAAGGGCACCATGAAAAGACTAGGTGAGTCGTGTGGACGTGGGAGAGACGAGATTCGGGCCTATTAGGAAACCGGTGTGGTTTTAGCGAATGATGAAGAAGACCCGGACGAGGGGCAACAGGGCACGGTTCACATGTGTTGAGTGAAGACGACAGTGAGCCCTTCACAGGGAGATGCCCTGGACACGAGAGAGAGGCGAAGTTACACACGCACAAGAAGACAAAATGGGAGATACAGGAATTAAGAGATTTTAAATATCACTCTAAGGTTAAATTTTTTCATGAATTTGGAAACTTTTTCAATACCATTAAAGACAACCTTCCCATTGCTTCGGTTTTCCTTTAAAATTTCAGGTCATAACTTATCACATGCTGTTTTCCCCTCTGATGACACCAGTGAAAACACACAGCCCAGAGGAAGAGCCAGGGCGACTCTGGGCGCAGACAGGTGCCCGCGAAGATCTCCATCAGCTGCAGCGCTCTTCCGACCCCTAGACGGTTCTCGCGTCTCCCCATCTGCATGCCGTGCAAGCTCCTGCTTCTCTAAGCGTCTCTGTCTCCCTGAGCCCTGAGACACAGCAGGTGGCCCCTTCTCTGAGTCCCAACTGCGGCCGTGCCCCACTCCCTTGCAACCTCCCTCATCTGACAGCCACGGCTGTGTTCTACTCCTATCGCCCATGTTTATCAGCCAGGTGGCCTGAGTGACAATCCTGGTTCCCAGTCCTGCACCCTCCTACTCAGGCTGATTCCTGCCCTTTGGTCCTGGAGAACCAAATCCTGTCCAGTTTGGGTGCCAGCACTGATCATATTTGCCTTATGGTCAGAACGACTCTCCACAAACTCCCACCCCCGCCCCACCACACCTCCTGGCCGTCCACGGGCGGAAGCTCCGGGAATTTCTGTTCTCAGCATGGAGAGCCCGTGTCTCTTTCCCACCTTCTTTCTTCTTCCTCTGTCCCCGTTTTTGTTACAAGCACTCATGGTATCACCCACCCCTCTCGCCGGCTGCCTGATGGCTCACACCGATGGCTCCTCCCTTCCCAGACTCTCCTCATAATACGCTTCATAACTTCTGTCGCATTTGGTGGAACACATGTGCGCATGTAAAGAACCCTTATGTTTTCCAGGGACGTTCATATGAATTTCCAATGATATGTTAAAAATACTTGTGAACGCTTTGCATTTTATTCCTGAAATTTTTCACATTGTTTCATCTTCCGTTCTACAGAGATCACTGTTGAAGAGAAGGAAGAAATAGAGAGAAAACAACTGTTCGATATGGTCACTGTGCTAGATTCATTTATTCAATAAATATTTATTGAGCTCCTAGCATGTGCCAGATACTATTCTAAGGGCTGGAAATATTGCTGTACACAAAATGGGCCAAGTGCCTGCCTTTATAGGATTTATGCTTTACTGGGGAGAGGCAGACAATAGGCACATTTGCAAACATACCATATATTAGTGGCAGTAAGTGCCATGCAGAAATGTAAAGCACGGAGGTAAGGAAATAGGCCACACTTGAGCAGAGAGCTGGAGGAAGTGAGGGAGCCGGATGGACGTGTGAAGGGAGAGATTGCAAAGCAGCCAGTGCAAAGGCCCTGAGGCAGAATGGCCAGCCAATAAGGAGGCTGTGGGTGAGGGAAGGGGATAGGTAAGAGATGGAATCAGAGGGGTAGCAAGCATCTAATCGTGCAGAGCTCTGTAGGTCATGGTGTACACATTTGATTTTACGCTGAGTCAGATTGAAGACCTTTGAAGGTTTTTGGCAGGTGGGTGACACGATCCTGGTTTTAAAGAGCGTCCTGGCTGCTGTATGAAGACAGACTGCAGGAGTGGAAGTGGGGCCTTGGAGGAGGTGACTGCAATGACCCAGCAAGGAAAGGCAGGCAGCGGGGAGAGGCTGGGCGTATGAGACGGTCACATCTCTCCTTTGCAGTAAGTATTATTGCTCACAACTTTGCAGTCGGTGTTCTTATCATTAGCCAATGAGGAACGGAGGCTCAGAGAGGCAAGGCATCTTGTCACATAGCTGCCAGAGAGGGCCCTGCTCCTGGGGACTGGCATCTGGCTCCATCTGGTTCTAAGCCCCCACTATTGCACTCTGACATGCAGCTTCTGGGAAGCATGTTGCTCAGGGAGCCTCCCTCCTCCTCCCTGTGGGCATATCTCTGGGATTAGAGAGTCATTTCTGAGGAAAGCCATGGAGCCTGAGCACAGACTAGGGTTGCGTGCTCTCAGCTGAGGGTCTCTCCAGGAGAAACAAACCAGAGGGCAATTCTGCCCTGCTCGGAAATGGGTGCTCGGGGCCAAGTGGAAACTGCCCTGCTGGTGCCTCCAGGAAGGGAGGTTCGGTGGCAAAGGGAAGGTGTTTCGGTTTTTTGGGTTGTTTTTGATCAGGGGGAAAACTCACTGTGGTAACACACAACCGAAACATTAGTTTTTTCCTGAAAGAACTCAGGAGAATCGAGAAAGGCCCTCACCCACTAGCAGTGGAGAGAAGACAGGGTCCCCAGGCGGCTGCCCCTTGCTTGACTGAGCCAGTGCACCAGCGGCGGCTGATGGAGACTCTGCCTTAAAGACTGCGACAGCTCCGGCTTCCACCCCGGTCCTGCCTGTGATTTGTTGGTACGGACCAGAGTGGAACATGGAAACAGGAAAGGGTTCTAAGGACAAGAGGCAAGAAACAAAGAAGACCCAGGCAGGCAGGGACAGGGAGCTTTCCTCCAGCCCATCTGGCTAAGAGTCACCAGTGCCGACGGGGAGGGATTAAAAATAATTCACCTGTGGGATACATGCAGCTTTCGTATATAATTTATACTTAAATAATGTTGAGCAAATGGTACGTATTTCATTTCCTAGTGTGCTTCAGCTACTCCCAGTAAGCCTTTCTTATTTATATGTTATACTGAGTTAAATGCAAAACATCTATCTCACAAAGAACTTGGATCTGGGATGTATAATGAACTCTTAACACTCAAGTACAGGAAGATGAATGATCCAATTTTTAAAAATGGGCCCCAGATTTGGACACAAACAGTTCACCAAATGAGATAAATGAAAGGTATAATAAGCACACAAAAAAAATGCTCAACATTATTAGTTATTAGGGAAATGCAAATTAAAACCATAATGAGATACACCACATACCTAGCAGAGTGCTAACATTTAAGAATCGGACCATACTGTGTGTTGGCAAGGATGTGAAGGAACTGGAAGTCTCCTGTACTGCTGATGGGAAGGTAAAATGGTACAATTACTTTGGAAAATAGTCTGACAATCTCTGGAAAGCAAGATGTAAACCCACTATGTGATCCAGCCATTCCACCTCCAGGTATTTACTCAAGAGAAATGAAAGCGAATGTCCACACAGAGGCTTGTGAATGAACGTTCATAGCAGCTTCATTGTAACAGCCCCAAGCCAGAAACAACCCCAAAGTCTCTCAACAGGTGAATGGAGAAACAAATTGTGCTATTTGCAAACAATGGAACACGGAAATCAAAGGAATAAACTATTGATACAGGCAGCAATATGGGCAAATTTCAAAATAATTATGCTGAGTAAAAGCAGCCAGATAAAAAGAGTATGTACTGTATGATTCAATGGATATAAAATTCTAGAAAATGCAAACTAATGCACAGTGGCAGAAAACAGATCCGTGATCACCCGGGAAAGGGTGGGAGGCTGGGCCAGTGTGGGGGATGGGAAATAGGAGGAAACTTAGGACTGATGGCGATGTTCATTATCTTGATTATGATGACAGTTTTGCACGTGCACGCAAATGTCAAAATTCACCAAATTGTATGCTAAATATGAGTGTTTATTTTATGTTAATTATACATCAATCAAGTTTTCTTTTCTTTTTTTTTTTTGACAAAGCATGTATAAAATCTGGAGGAAAAACAGTGCTTGCGTGGCATGAGGTAAACAGGTATTTGTCTTCAGAGTCCTGACGCCCCAGGTGAGCATGTAGCCCAGTGAAGCGGCACCCTGCAGGACAGCATCTGAGCACAGGCATTTCTTCTGGGGTGCCCATGAAACATTGTCCCCATATCCTAAATGCTCTGGCTTTTTTTTTTTTTTTTTTTTTGAGACAGAGTCTTACTCTCTTGCCTACGGCGAGTGCCGTGGCGTCAGCCTAGCTCACAGCAACCTCAAACTCCTGGGCTCAAGCAATCCTACTGTCTCAGCCTCCCGAGTAGCTGGGACTACAGGCATGCGCCACCATGACTGGCTAATTTTTTTCTATATATATTTTTAGCTGTCCAATTAATTTATTTCTATTTTTGGTAGAGATGAAGTCTCGCTCTTGCTCAGGCTGGTCTCGAACTCCTGAGCTCAGAACGATCCGCCCACCTCGGCCTCCCAGAGTGCTAGGATTACAGGCGTGAACCACCGCGCCTGGCTGCTCTGGCATTTTTAATGCTCCCATCAGTCACCTCAAACTTGTGTTTCCACGCACAGCGCGACTTTGGTTTCCCTGCATGCCGCAGCGTGAGCAGGGCTAGAGTGTTCGACACTCAGTCTTTATGAACGTGTGTTCCGTGTGGTCAGTCCCTTCACCGCGAGGACTTCCAGCTGGGACACAGGTTCATCGGCAGCACGGAGTATGAATGCAGGCAAAAGTGTCTGGAATAAGGGGTGGCAGGGATCCAGTCCTTACAGGGTATTTCTATAAATGTTCCGTGTTCGTGCAGTGAAGGGTGGAGAGAAGAACCGCTGCCCAGGAGCTTTGCCCTGAAGTGGGTTTGCTGGTAAAAGAGAATTGCTGCGAGAGCGGAGGAGCAGGGGCTGGCTCCAGGCCCCCAGCTCTGCCCGCTATTGTTGGAGAAGGAGTAAACTTCATTGACGCCTCGAGCCTCAGTTCCTCCATCTGTAAAATAGCCACAGCGATATCTTACATGGTTGTTGGAAGACTACACAAGAAAATGGCTACAAAGTTGTTTTCTGTTTTT
>RJWJ010041205.1:0-13623 GCA_004363605.1 Indri indri | reverse complement strand
TGAGGGGCAATAGGGCCTCAGAATCCAAATGGCGAGATAAACAGTGTAGAGTCATCTAGGTGGGGCCAAAACATCCCGCTGCGAGCATGGCACATAAAGGCAATGGTGAGAAGATCACAGCTGAGGAATTCAAAGTGCATGGAGAAAGTGGGTGAAGGGCTAAACGAAAAGAGTATGTAATGCTAAACAAAAGAGTTTGGCTGGGCTTTATACAAAGATAAACAAGAGCCAGTAACACCTACACATGGTTTTAAAAAAATCAAATTGTACAAAAGAAACTTTTCTTAAAAAAGCCCAGCCCCAACCCTCACCACAGCCAGCCCCAATCCCCGAGTAGAGGAAATTACTTTTAACCACCTCTGTCTTTGGATCTCCTACAGATTGCTTTCATATCTGGCAAACGTGCCTACGTGGTTTCTTAAGTCCTCCACTTTAGACTCCGTTATCTATAGACTTCCGGCTGTGAAATGTGGGGATTTAGTTTCCAATAAATGACAGCCTAACTAGTACTAGATCTGCCCTTCTGTCAAAAACAATCATTAAGTTGGACAAAATATGTGAGACGATTGTTTTTAGGTAATGAACAACAGGTGGTGCAGGACTGTGATCCTTAAGAGAAGAGAAACACACAAGTCAGGGCCCATGATCAGCCTGGCCCTCTGCCCAGGGAGCTCTTCCTTCCACGGCACAAGGAGATGGAGCTCAAGCCAAGTGGAGGTGGCCGAGGAGGAGCTCTGGGCTGCTGCAGCCGCTGGGATGTGTGGGGCAAGGCAGGGGAGGAAAGGGAGCTACACACGGGATGTGTATTGGGGGACGGGGCAGAGATCTGGGCAGGCATCGCTCATGGGTCTTGGTCAAGGGCTCGGGTGCACATGCACCAGGTGAGACTCTGCATTGCCTAGCAGAGGTCACCTGCTGCGGGGCTGAGAGCAGACAGTGACGCTAGAGATCGTGCAGTACCGGAGACACTGGAGTTCCAGGCAGAGTGGAGAGACCTTACCGAGCACCTCAGGCTTTCAGCGGTGATATCAGAAAGACCATACTTTAGGGTAGGGAACACACTGTAGGCAAAGCGGCATGCCCCTAGGGCTAAGTCAGAAACAGAAATAGATATGCCCTAACCAAGAATAAAACCAAGCCCGGCAGGACCAAAAAGCTATGCTAGTAATCTAACTGCCAGAACAAAACTCACTGCGCTTCACAGGAAGACAAGAAAATCTAGGCTCCCTACCAAGGCTCACTCATGAAGTCTAGACACAATCAAAATGTACCAGACGTGTGAGGAAAAAGAAAAATGAAACCTATAGTCACGAACGAAAAAGTGGCAAATAGTTCCTAATGGAAATTTTTAAAAGGGGGAAAGGCGTTAGTGCTCTATTTGAGAAGGGCCACTCGGGTATCCGAAGGCCTAAGGAGCACCGAGGAAGGACTGGCCTAGGCAGAGACCTTGAGTTCTGTCAACAGAATCTCCTCGTGGCTCCACAGGAAAGTGATGAGGAGCTGGACTAAAGTTCTGCAGATCTGTGAGTTTTGTGGTTGCACTAAAATCACAAAATGTCAGAGCAGGAATAAAACCTTAGACGGCATTCTATCTATCCCCTCGATTACATAGGAGAGAACCAGGCTCAGAGAGGGTGATTTTCCCAAGATCCCACAGCCATTTTGAAGGTGAACTGGGATTAAAACCAAAGCCTCATAACTTTCCTGAATCACATGGCCGCCCTATGACCACCTTGTACTAAAACGGAGTCTCTGAAATGACTAATTATGCACGTTCTTCCAGGAGGGAAGTCCCCAGCCACAGTTTCTGAGACACCACCAAGGTGCCACTTCTTTCTTCTCCTACATGGAATGAGGTTTCCAGTAAGCCAACAAGAAAATAGTAAAACAGTGACAAAAGTCATCAAAGACAGTTGGTATCTACTCATATAAATAGTTGAGATTTAAGGCTTCTGACTTCTAGAAATGTGTGTGCTTTAAATTCACATTTGAATTCGTTCAGTTGTTGCCCAGAAGCAACATGATGCTTTGATCCATGGTAGTGCCCAGTTAATATCATCATCGGAGGAAAAAGAAAATACATTCCATGCCCTCAGTTTGTCCTTGCAAGCAAGGCTGTTGGCGACATGCAACAGCAAGTGAAGGATCTCAGTGGAAGGACCATGCTCTCCTCCTGATCCCAGAGACAAACACAAGGCATCAACAGTGCTCTACAGGTCATTTCCCTCCCAAAAGCCAGCCACCCGCACCCCCAACCCATTCCTGGGCTATTCTTGTCCAGTCTTTTCAGGAAGTGCTTTCTAAGTACTTGACATGTCCGACGGTGGAATGGGCTCCCTCGTGCAGAAGTAAGTTCCTCCCTCCCCCCTAGAGCTGGTCAAGCCTGGGCTGCACATCCAGGGGGTTCAATCCGGGGGGTTGCCACCCTTCTCTGAGGGCTTGCTGCCAGCCGGGACTTGGCGCTGATTCTGAGCGTGGGTGCTAAGAGGACTGGGGAAGCCCAGATTGGGGGCCGGTGGCCATGACCCCTAAGGCTCCTCCCTACAGTGGACGAAATTCTTCTATTAGTCACAGTGGGAAAGAAGCTAACCTTTACTAAGCGTCTCCCATGTGGCAGGTAGGAGGCATTGGTTTTCTGTACGTCATCCCATTTAATCCTAACCACAACCTTGTGAGGTGGCATCACATGTACTGTTTTTACTAAGCAGGAAACCGAGGCTCCAGTGGTTACATCTCTGCCCAAGGTCACGCAGCTTATCACTCATATCCAGTGACATGAGTCACTTTGACTCGAAAGGCCCTGCCCCTCCCGCCACACCACACCACCTCCAGGAGAAGGAAGGAGGATGCACACCTGGGAGGCTTCTGGATCCCCATGACTTTGTAATTGAGCGTATTCATGACAAATACCTGGCATAATGGGAGGAAGACCGAGAAAACAAAACCATGTTCATGAGAAGTAGCAGTGAACACGTAGGTATTTCCAAGTCCCTTGTTGTGGAATATACAAATCTTTACAAACTAACCACAGAGGAAGATCAGAAACTAGAACAAAAGGCTAGAGTGTGACCGTGTGGTTGTACGTGTGTGTGTGTGTGTGTGTGTGTGTGTGTGTGTGTATGCTCCCACATGGACATCTGCACAGCATGTGCGATGTGGCTCCTTACACACACAAGGGTGTGAAAGTGCATGAACAGATCCATGGGAGTATGTTTCCCCAGGTAAAAACTTAATTTATTTCATTTTCTGATGCACAGAAAACAAAACCAAAAAAGCTCCTGCTTTCATTCATAGGATAGTCTTCAAAGAACTTTATTTATTTTGTAACTTGTGATGTTAACTTTGTGTTTTCAAAACATTTCTTTAACCATCTGAAGTGCATGAAGTGGCACGTTCTGAGTTTTTAGGACCCAATCAGGAGGACACACACATCAGGACTCACCCAAATGAGTGGAAATGAAAGTCTTGCTAGTCAGGCTCTCTGAACCTTCTTATCTAGGGATGGCACGTGTTGGGGGTGAGAAACCGGACCTGCCCAGCGGGCCTTGGGAGGGGCTGGCTGAAGGGAGGGGAGACGGCCTGGCGGGTTGGAAGCAGAAGAACCTTCCGCACTCTTTATCCGCTTCCCCCAGAACTGCCAGAACTTGGCAGCCAGCTCATATTTAGAAAGCACTTCAAGTTTTCCACCCGTGTGCACAGGCCAGGAGAGACAGAAGAGCTTACTGGCCTAATGGAAGCTGCAAGTGCCCCAGAGAAAACCCGAGAGGCCTGAAGCGCAGTGGTGAGAAGGGCCACCGGTCGGGCCTGAGGCAAAGATTTCTGGAAGGGCTTAGCAAGGCCTCCCGTGGAGAATTTCCTCACCCAGCCCCTCGGCCACTTGGAAACACACTTCTGACCTGCAGCAAGACTTCTCCAACTCCCCTGAGGGGGGAGATATCTTCACTGCCCCCTACCTCAGCAGACAGGGGACCTCCAGTCTGTCCCCAACTCCACCACACGCTGTGTCCCAAGCACCCAGCCCATGGCTCAGCCCACAGTAGACACTCAATGAACACCTGCCGGATGAACGAAGGCATCTACTCCCTCCTTCCTGCTCTGCCCAACAATTAGATTTCCTGGGATACTGCAAAAGGTAATTGTCACTTTTCACCTGCTGAGCCATCCAAACAAGTACAGAATCTACTGGACACTTAAGAGGAAAGACATTCTAGGTGAGTTAAATTTCATTCAACAGATGTTGATCCAGTACCCGCAACACAGCACGTGTGGGTCTAGGGAGCAGGGATACACATCTGATACACAACTGAGTTGTGGAGATTGTAATTTGGTGGCACACCCCTGACAATCATCAATAATTGGACACAGCCTCTGATGGTCCAGAAGTGGCCTAAGAACTCTGTCTCAGCAAAGTCCTTCAGGGGGACCCGACATGGAGTGGAATCGGCACTCAGGTGAAAGCTACTTGCCGTCCTGAGGGTGGGTATGTGCACAGGCTGGGCTCCTGCGCTAAGTTCAGCAAACAAAGCAGCTCTGGAAACTGTACCAGGGGTAAAACAAACACCTGGAAGGATGATGGGCCCCTCCCTGCCTGCCTGGCAGACGTGGGCCACCTGGTGCACTGGTGTTGGGAGAGGGATGCTCTTCAGCTCAGGAAACCCAGAAACCCTGGTCATTCCCCCGCAGAACCACAATAAACACTGAGGCTCCAGGGCGGGGTCTCCTCCATACCACAATTAGCCTCTTCCAAGGCCGGCTTCCCTCCTTTCCACATCAGGACCCCGAGTCCCTTCCACGAGGTCCCTGTCACCCTAGACTGCAGGCTAGTGCCTCCAACACAAGGCAGCCCCTCTTCAGTGCCCACCTTCTTGCAGCCTCACTCAAGAAATGGCCTCATTTCAATGACATGGTTGGGTGGCCTCCTCCCCTTCCTGAAAGTTGCTGGATGTGAAATGGTTTGGAAACTCCACACCAAGCTGCTCCAGGAACTTATTTTCAGCCATTTTTCTCACCCCTGGAGCTCAGGTTCCCCCAGAGAATGTGTCTGTGCTGGGAACACAAAGCCTCCAGCAGTGCCTGCGAGCCCTGGAGTGTATATTTCAGAGCTCAAGGGCAATGTGAACAGCCAGCAGCCCGGGAGACGTTTGCCAAGAGCATCTGTCCCGGGGATCTTGCATTACCAGCAGGGAGCCAGAAGCAAGGTGCAAGGAGGAGACCAGCATACACTGTCTCCATTTCTGTCACGCTGTCACCAAACACTCTTTATTACCTTGGTCATTATCCCCAAAGCCTCCAGTCAGTGCGGCCCACTGGCTAGCCTGGGGCACACGGCTTCTGAGCAGGCAGGCAGCCTTGACAGTCCTGTTGGGGAAAGCGGTGAGGCCGTGCACGTCGAGTGCTAAACACAACCCAACGTACCTGTGCCCTGAGCTAAATCAACAGCACGGACACTCCTAAGGCTATACAAATTCTGGGGAGCATATTAAAAAAGAAAAATAGATCCTGCGATCTATGTCTTTTTCACTTTGTAGCCCAATGCCTAGCACATGGTGTGATCTCAAAAATCATTCTAAAATGAGTGATTTTGTGAAAAAAATTTTAAAAATAATAAAAATTTAAAATTAGTATTTGACTCAAGTATCAGTTTAATTCACTTTTGTAGTTGATGTTTCTTATATTTTCCTTAAAAAACTAAAATTGAGTCTTTTGGGCCCAAGGAACAAGGAATTAACTAGATAAGATTTTTCCTTTTTTTTTTTTTTTTTAAGAAAAAAGGCAGAAAATCATTTTATGTTTTAAATGAAGATTATATGACAATGCTGAATTTTAAAGATTTTCTTAAAAATAACATTCTATCTATTAGAGTTTGAGATCTAGATATTTTTGAATAATCTGAGAGTCTCAGCTTAGGGATAAGCCTGAAGAAACAAACGGAGTTTTGCATTTTCGCAGTGGTTTTGTCCACATCTGTGTCAATTCACCAGCTCACACAAAACATCAGCTCCACCCTCACCTCCCCCCGGGGTGGAGTTCGGGCCATTTGGATCACAGAAGAGGCTCGACAGCCACGTCCATCTGCCCGTGGGAGAATCAGACGTTCCTGTCATCTAAAAGAATCAAATCCTCCCAAAAGTGTCAGTGCAGCAGCTCACACAGTCCTTAAAAACAGTTTGTGAGAACCTGCCACCTGAGGTTCCTTTCCCCGTGCAGATTATGTCATGCCGTCACTCTTAAGGCTTCCAGTCAAGGGAGTCAGCTTAAACGTTGCTTTTTCACAGCAACCTTCCCCGGTCCCAGCTAAGTCGCGTCCCTGCTTTCCAGTACCAGCCAGCACTCGTCACACCGGTAACTCTGGGTGTAACTGAGCTACAAGCTCTGCGAGGACAGGGGCTTCTCTCCTGTCTCACCGAGGCTCAGCACAGCACCTGCCACATGGCAGGTGTTTGAGAATATTCTACGAATGAATGAATGAACAGACAGACAGTCCCTGAGGACCAGGCAGTCCTCTCTGGCTTGTTGGGCACCACGGTCTCGGGGGGCCAGACACCCTGGGGCTTTTCTCAAGGTGTCCCACACAGACATGTTTTCTCTCCGATAAAGAACGGAAGCAAATGAAAATCTGCTCAAATAAGCAATCGCTGGCGTTCTTCTAGAACGGCGACAGGCAAACTGCGGGCCATGAAATACGGTTGCACTGAGCCACGCTCGTCCGTCGCACATGGTCCATGGCTGACACCACACGCACCGCACGGGCAGAGTTGAGCTACAGCACAGATGGTCTGGCCCCACAGCCTGAAATATTTACTATCTGGCCCTTTTCCAAAAGTGTACCAAGCCTGGCTTTAGAACCTCAAAGCAGTTTAGTGTCAGAATAGCACTCGGGGACAAACAGGCATGGAGACAGGGCAGCGCCAGGGTGGCAGAGGAGCCCCTGGAGTACAGAGTGCCGGGAGGGGCGAAGGCTTGAGCTGGGACAGTGGGGCTGGAACTGTCAGGAGAGGTGGTCTGGGCCCCAGGAAGGAGCCTCCGAAGCCTCCTGTGTGCTGAGAAGTGTGTGGGTTTGGCATAAGACAGACCTGGCTGAATCCCACTGTCACGGTTTGCTGGCTGCACGATGCTAGGCGGGTTTCCTCGCCACCCTGAGCTTCTTCAATTTTAAAAGAGAAACCACCTACATCACAGGGTTTCTACGAGCACTCGCTGAAATGAGCCACGTAGAGCGACTCTCCAAGAGCTAATACGGGGTGCAGTGCTGGGGAGCCTGGGCTCTCAAGGTTCCTTCCAGCTGAGTTCTCACAGATCCACATTCAAATTCTGCCTCTGCCCCTTGGACCTCTGGGGCCCAGGAAGCGCTCAGCCCTGTGACCGTTTCCTCATCTCTCACATGAGGAGGGCAACCGTCCCAGCCAAGGCACTGCTGTGAGGATTACAGGGCATGAGCAGGAAAGGCACCTGGCACAGCGCGTGGCCCCCACAGGGTTCCCTTAGCTCTTACTACTGAATTGTCAAGCAGACCCCAGTCCGTGGGAGGTGCTCAGTGACTGTGACCTCCTTCCATCCTTCCTTCTCTACAGGGTCACAAGAATCGGGGTGGGGTGTAACGAAGAGGATCCAGCACTGGGAATCCACATGCCTGCCCCTCCGCCAACTCGCTGTGTGACTTGGGGCAGCCCACGCGCCCTCTCCGGATCACTAAGACGTTGCTGATAAAATGAAGGGGTTGGTCTAGGTTCAGTGTTTCCAAACTCTGCTGGCGATAAGAATCTCTGGGGAACCTGGTAAAACATCTACCTTCCCTAGCCCTTCTCTTAGAGATACTGGTTCCAGAATAGGGACCAGGTTGGGATTTATCTTAAATGAGATTCTTCACATCAGGGTAGTTTAGGAAACACTGGACCCGATGAGCTCTAAGGTCCTTTAGAACTGCTAAAAATCCCACACGCTCCAGTCCCACAACCATGGCACACACGTGCACGTGTGTAGGGGGCGGTGTCTCCAGGCTGGTGCAACTATCAGCTGGGCATTCTGTTTCAGAGACTTGAGGCTGTCACCCTGCCACCGCACGACCATCTTGCGGTCAGCCAGTTTGCAGGTCTGGCCTGTTTGTCTCTCTTCTGACTCATGGTTGCTTCTCTCCAGAAATCCCTGCACGTTCCAGAGGAGCACTGGGCCACAGCCTGCAGCTGGAGTGTCCCAGCCAGCTGTCCTCTCAGGCTGTGCTTTCACAAGCTTCTAGAAAACTAACCGTTTCCCCAGCCCTGCTCAACACAGGCCAGGGCTCCAGAAGGCTGCCTGTGAGGCAGGTGAGCACCAGCAGCCTGGAAGTGGGGCCCAGAGGCAGGGGCCAAACACCAGAGGCAAGAGGCGGAGCCGGTGGGGGTGGCAGGAGAACGTGGCTTTGGTTCAGAAGCCTGCTCAGAGGCCTGAGTCTGAGCCCCAGATCTGCCAGTTGCAAATTGCACGCCTTGGGCAAGTCATTTACATGCCCAAGTCTCAGTTTCATCATCTCTAAACACCTAGGGGCGTGTAGGTCCTCAGAGTTCAAAGATCATGGGGGCCTGTGTTGTAGTGAAACCAGCTCAGCTCACATGCCGTTGGCATCTACACACAGCTGGTTCCCAGTTCTCTCGAAAGCTGCACCTGCATACCAAGTTTCTAGTGACTAAACCTGGTTTTTCTCAGCCCCTTATACTGTGGAGATGCAAATACTGTGACATCTGGAGAGTCCCGTAAGCTATTCTCCCTCCCTGCCTGTTTCGGACCTTGTCAGTGAAGGCACTAAGTCCCCAGGGGCTGAGTACACAGCCACGTGGTCCGTCGAGACAGGAAAGACCCAGCGGACCAGGGCAAAGAATGACCTAGAGACTCAGGGTGTAACAGAGCCCTCCTGAGCTCAGGAGGATGCAGAAGGACTGTCCGGGGCATTGAGTGTGTGCCTGTGTACTTCTATGCACATCTGTATGTTCCTTTGTATGTTATTGTGCCTGTGTATTTTGTGTGCATGTGTGACGTGTGCACACAGTCTGGGTTTACAAGGCCATGCAAAGTACTTATTTTCTGGGAGTAGATGCTAGTGTTAGACTTCCTAGCTCATTGAGTTGAAGCCCAAGCACTAAAAAAATGGGAGGCTGTGGTTTCAATTCTGACTGTCCTCCAGCCCCTGCCCATAAGGCACGAGTAGGGGCTGCAGGCCCTATGGGTGGCTGGGGAAGAGCGTGGGTGAGTGGGCTTTGCTGTAGGGACTCCACACCTGTGCCAAGCTCCCCAGCCTCCCACCCTCCCTTGTCACTCCCCAAATCCTCCCACATGCATTAGTCAATGAATCCTTACAAAAAACCTAAACAGACACGGGACCTAAAGAGTCCAAGATTGCCAGAGCTGAAAGATCTTAGAGATGCATAATCTTCCTTTCTACCACAGAGGAGGAAACTTTAAGTCCCAGAGAGGCGAAGTGACTTGTCTAGGTCACACAGCCAGTTGTTGATATTCATTTCTCATTTATTCATGGACAAATATGAGCTGAGTTCCTGCTGTGTGCCTGGAACTGTGCCAGGCACTAGAGTGGATACCAGGGAGCCTGACTTAGGTCAGGGGCCAGGGAAGATTTCTTTAGGAAGTGACATTTAAGCTGCCACTTGCCTGGGAAGGGGGGACTGACAACGGGTAAGTCAGAAGAGTGGCCCAAGCAGGGGAAATTCTACATGGATGGGCTCTAAAGTCTGGAAGAGCTTCACATGTTCGAGGGTGACGGGAGAAGGGTGTAGGGACAGGGACATAAGCAGAAGCCAGCTCATGCAGGGATTGTGAATGTTATGCTGCGCGCAGAGGGAATGTTTGAGTTGGGGAGTATAACGGTTTGAAAAGGCCATTTTTGGAGAAGAGACCGGGAGGAGCAGGAGCAGAGGTAGAGGGCTGAGTTCTGAGTGGCGTCCCCCGTGCTGTGACACGCGCCACCTTGATACACCTCACAACAACCCTGGGAGGGGTACTCTGCTCCCTACTCCTCCAGGGCTTGCCTGGAGGCTGAGCTGGCGCTCCAAGCGCATGCGCTTGCCCACCAAGCCTTAGCGCCCTTTCTTTTAAAAAGTCATCTGCATTTGGTGCTCATCACCTCCCATTGCGATAGGGCTTTGTCCCCCTCTGCTCCTGCACCTGACTCTGCAAAGTCACAGTGATATGTGACATCCATTCTCCTGCCCCTACAGCTCTGATGCGGCCAACCACTCCTCCGCTGGCTCCTAGGGCATCGCGCCATCCTGGTTCTCCACTGGCCTCTCTGGCTGCTCCTTCTCAGCCTTTCCTGGCTCTTCCTCCTTCGGTGGTTCTCTCTGGGTGGATGCTCCCTGCGGAATCTGCCCTGGGTCCACTTGCTTGCATGGGTGCCTTGACCCACAGAGGAGGCTCCAGTTAGCACCTCGTCGCTGTGATTCCCTTGCCCGCATTCTGGTCTTGAGCCCTGAAACTATACAGGAAATTATCAGCATCCTCTTCTCAAAATGAGCATTACCAAAGCCCCCAAAGCTGCTACCTATGCTTTCTTCTGTTGGTTAATGACAGCACTGTCTACCTGATTTCCCACTGTAGAAATGTATCCCCACGCCTCCCCATGCACCATTCCTCCTACGTCCAGTCAGTCATGAGCCCCCAATATTACCCTCCAAATCCTTTCCCAATTTTTCTTTCCCATCCCTATGACCCCTACCCTAATTCATGTCCTCATCAACCCCCTTGGCAGGGTGTCCCAGGTCCCAGGGCGAAACTAGGGAGAAAAAGGCCTCTGCTTGTTCACCATGGCCCATTGTAGCAGCGAGCCTCAGCCTAGCTCAGAGGCATGCGGCTCCTTCCAGAGTTGGGATGTCATCCCAGTGCAGGGCGGACAGGAGGAGGCCGGCCCTCCCCAACCTGCATGCGCCACAGCATGTGGGCTGTCTCTTGGGGAGGTCTCCCTGCCCCTCTCTCCCAGTAAGCCACTTCCCTCCCCCAAGGGACCCCTCACGGCCCACCCATCCCCTCCACCACATTTACACACAACTTACTGTTGCTTAACATGGTGGACGGATCTCGACATGTCTCCCAACACTCCCACCTCCTGGCATTTTATGCCCTTGTGTAGCCCACTCTCTTGAGTGTAGGCAGGGCCTACAACTTGCTCTGACCAGCAGAACACAGCAAAGGTGGTGCGATTCATTTCTACAGTTAGATTCCCTAAACTTGTAACTTCAGTCTTGCTAAAAGACTCCTTCCATTGCCCTCCCTGCTCACATGCTTCCATGAAGCAAGTGCCACTTTAGAGGGCTCCATGTGCAAGGTGTGGAGGTGGCCCCCAGTTGACAGACAGTGTTGGTCATCAGTTCAACAACCTTCAGGGAACCACGTAAGTGAGCTTGACAGTGGATTCTTCTACAGTCGAGCCTCAGAGGAGAGCCCAGCCCTGCTCGACACCCTGACTGCAGCCTCGTGAGACACCCTGAAGCAGAGCAGAGGATAAATGGATGTTCTTTTAGGGTGCTAAGCTTTTGTTAATTTGTTACAGGGCAATAGGAAATGAATACACTTTCTGTTCCTTCTCCTGGTGTAACAAAGGGAAGTGGGCTCTTTCTGCTGTAAGCAGGGGCATACAACAGAGGTGCACCAAGCTTAGCACAAACCCTCTGGACCATCTTACTGGCCTCTTGCGCACATCTTCCCCCATACCAACTTTTCTGTCATTCCCTGCGCCTATATTTTCTCTGCTTAAGATATCTGCCCCCTTTTCTTGGCCTGTGAAGCTCCTTTCATCCGTCCAGGACTAGCAGAAATGATGCCTCCTCCAGAAAGCCCTCTGAGATTGACCCCTCTGCTGGGATTTCATGGCTCACGAGGTATCCCTCCACCTTGCATCAACTACAAGGTCCAGTGGCTGCCTGCCCTGAGGTCTCACTCACCACTCAGTGCCCCACACCTCATCTTGTTCATCATTTTATACCCAGGGTCTATTAAGTCATAGGGACACAATAAATGTGTGCTGAATGTATGAATGGTTCAGCCTAACATGCTCCCTCCACCAGAAACCCCACAGCCAGTGAGGGATCGATGTAACTGTCTTAAGTAGAAGACAAGGCCTTGCCATCACTGCGGTAGCTCACGTTAAAAGTGTTGTCATAGGATATTTATGTAAGCGGGGGAACTACCTTGGAAGGAGAGCAGATCTGAGTGAATAAAAGGCCCTTTTGTTGTGCTCGGAGCCAGATGGTTTTGGATATTCGAGCTAAACTGCAGTAGCACAAAGGAGGGAGGCAGAGGAGGGAAAGAGGAGAGAGAAAGCAGAGAGCCAATGAGACGGTGGGTGCTGGGGACCCTGGAGGGGACACGAACCATGACAAAGCCCCAGTGGAGGGGAGGCCAAGGACCAAAGGTGTCTAGTGTGCAGGTTGGAGCTGTTGGTACTGTTGTCAGGGTGGCCAGGTTTAGGAAAAATCGTGTGTATGTAGGGGGGACATACAATGAAAAAATTATTCATTGCTTATCTGAAATTCAAATTTAACTGGGTATCCTGGATACTATCTGGCAACCCTAAATGCTGTGACATAAGTGTCTCCTCCTATAGATTTTCAGTCGAGTATCTAATTAACACCGTGCTTTGTACAATCTAGGGTGTTGTGTGGAATTATGTGACAGGCCGAACTGGGGCTCCGGGACCATAGGAACACAGAACAGGAATAGCCCAGGGGAGTCAGGGTAATCTGTAAACTGAATGAATTCCATGGAATCAGGAGTTTAGAGCCAGAGTTGACCGCGAAAGGTAACCACAATGGGGAAATCTTAGGAAGGGCTTGGAACTTTCCAAAGGCAGTGAGTGAGGGCTTGGAGCAACCTTATTTAAACAACCTTATCTAGAACTCAAGGGAGAGAGAGTCCAGCTGACACCTGGGCTGTGTTTAGAACACCTGTAGAGCTCAGACTAGGCTCCGAGGACTCTGTTCTCTTCCCATCCGCCCCTCGCCTCCACGAGGAGAGTTTGGATGAAGGAGGTGCCACAAGAAGCAAAGTTCTTCGCCTGCGGCTGGGGAGGCACGGAGGAGAGGAGAAGGGAGGAGTGCGTGCTTAGCCTAAGAGGGGTTGGAAAAGCCCGCATCGGCTCACAAATGCACAAACATGTGGTGTATGTGCATCTCCCTGGGGGACAGGGGCTGGGTTTTCACCAGGCTAATCAGAACCTCCGATGTGAACAGCGTGTGTAGGGGGCAGGGAGGGTTACTCAGCGCTCCCCTCCCAGATGGAAGATGGGTCTGGGCGGGACAGCTCTGGCTGTGCTGCTCTTGCAGGGTACGACTGGGGCCGGCTGCCACCATTCAAGCGGGGATTGTCGGCCCACACAGCAGCCCCCTTTGCACGCTGGCACTGTTGGCTTTGAGGCCTCACAGCTCCTCTGGGGCCAAATCCCTCTGGGAACCAGCCTGGGTGGCCCCATTGCTGCCCCACTGCCTGAGGGCAGTATGCCCGGTCACACCGCTGGACTCCCAGAGACGTACCACCTACGCCCACCGAGAGCCTGGTACCCCCGCCCCGGCCCCAGCTGGGTGCACCCGGGAGACGAGCTGCAGCCCAACACTGCAGCCTGCAGCACGAGGCCCTGCCCAGAGGGCC
>RJWJ010041204.1:0-12797 GCA_004363605.1 Indri indri | reverse complement strand
TTTTTAACGTAATCACTGTCACTATGGCACCCCAATCACTCTCTCCTGCATTATGGAAACTGCTTCCTAACTAATCTCTTCACTTCTCTCCAGGCATCAACTGCCCGTGTTGAGAGCACGGCATTCACATTTATTCTGGCTCATGCAGTGTGGAGCCTCTCCGACCCTATGATGTGATACTTCAGTACTGACGCCTTCTTTGTGATCAGGGTTGGCTTCATGAGTATACACCCTGTAAAATCACACTGGGCCCCATACTCAGAAGGGTTTCATGTTAACTGAATGCTCTGCTGTCACTGTTCTGAAATTCTTTAAAATTTTATCTTGGACTTGTGTTTTGTAAGTGAAATCCAATGGAAAAATGAAGCAAGCACATGAGTCAAGGAGATACATGCAACATATGTGTCTGCCATTTTTTGCCACCTCATTCACACATAGCATTGCAATGAACCATACGATAAATTTCCAGTGAACTCATGACACATGGGAGCTTAGGGACACTCGATGCAAGTACTAGGTAAGCATGGGGCTTCTACAACACAGTAAGTGGAAATGCTGAGAGCCCCAAGAGGACACACTTTCTGTTCAAATTAGAACTTGTTTCCAACACAGACGGGAAGTCATGCTGTTCTAAAAACCATTAATAGTCAAGGAACCCTTTCATATTCTTTCTTACTTGGGTTACTACTTCCCGGTATTACCCATGCTCACTCTGTTCTAGCCATACTGACCTCCTGCTGTGTGTTAGGCACAGCAGGCATGCCTCTGTCTTAAGGCTTTTAAATTGAGATTCCTTTTACCTACATTTCTCCTAAATTCAACGTGACTTCCTCTGCTTTCTTGAGATTTTTGCTCAAATGTCACATTCTTATTGGCAATGACCAATGTAATTAACATTATAAATACTTACCCCTAGGAATCCTTATCCTTTTTCAGTGATTTATGTTCTCCGTGGGAAATAGGGATATATAGGAATGGATCTATCTAGCTAAATGATTCATATTTGTGTGTATGCATGTGAATCAAAATATGTTAAGAGTTTTGCTTGTATCAACTTATGGTCAGACCTAGCAACTCTCACAACTGTGAACAAACATTGACTTGGCAAAGGCACTGTTAGTCTTTAAAATGCTTAAGAGTAGGTATGCCTAAATATCAGTGAATTAATTTCTTGAGATAACCACTTTAATATGTGATATTACGCCAGACATTTTTCTTTGAGGGCAACTGGTTCAGGGGAAAGCTGTAAGAAGTTAAAAATAAATATAAGAAAAACTTATGGAAAATTCAATAGAAATTATTGATGAAGAATGTTCCTATTCTTAATTCTCAATAAATGGGACTAAGGACCACTCAAGTAGTATCTACAGAGTTTATCACACTCCAGGAATTTTTGCTAGAGGACTTTTTGGTGTCATTCGTGCATGTCGAATTGACAGTAAAAAGTATCGAGGCATGTGTCCATGTTGTAAATGCATTTTTAAATTTCTTTAAAAATATCTACAAAGATTGAATAGCAAAAAAAAAAAAAAAAAAAAGGCACTTGTAGCCTAAACTTTATGAAACTCTGTTAGCTCAGATCCTCCCAAAAGCAGACATCAAGATGTTATTAAAAATGCAAGAATTTCATTAGTGGAAGTACCTGTGTGAAAGACAGTGTGGAAGGAGTGAGTTCAGTGGAGTTAATCAGACTGTGAACCAATCTGACCCAAATAAAGGGGAGGGGAAGGGGATGCGGGATAGAAGCATCCTTGACTGCCGTGAAATTCAAGGAAGATTCAGAAAGGCCACTGGGATATCTTCACACCAAGTCAGCTATCAGAAAAGTCTCCTGTCTCCCAGGAATGGGACCATATTAGAATCCCTGCCATGCTCCGTCATTGGCTTAGAATACCTTTGGGAAGCATAGCCTCAGGGCAAATGCAATGGTGGATTTAAGAGGAACAGATGGAGCTCAGACAATCAAGCTCCCTGCAGCATTCTCATGGCCAAACAGATTTATTTTGTGAATCCAAAACCAGTCCAATCTATGTAAAAAATCCATCCCAAAGGAAGCTTTTGCATACATAATTAAAGTTTGTGGAATCATATTTCTATATAAATTTTTCACTTATTTTTATAACCTATTACAGTATTTTACATAATTAATTATATTTACAAGAAATATAAATTTTGTTAATTATGGCTCCTCTTTTACCATCAATGAAGTATTTATTGTGTAATTGGAGCAAATGAGGGCAAAATAGAATTTTTTCATTTATATCTCTAAATTTGCATTTAATTCCCATTTTAGGTGACTCACATATTAAATGTTTACATATTTACACCAATGAATGTTTGGAAAATAATATAATTTTAAAATAAAATATATAAAAATATATAATTTGGGGTTAATAGAGTTCAAAAAAATGTAATAAATGTAATAGTCTATACTTCAAACCCAAATAACTAGAACCTAAATAACCACAGATTGAACAAAAGTAAATACATTGACAATGAAAGTATATATATTTGGCACAGTTCTTAAAAATTCAAGGGCCAAGAAATCTATAGAATTTTAAATATATCCATTTACTTACGCATTTACACTATTTCCTTGTAACCAAAGTCATGCAATATGAGATGAGTTAAGAAATGAGTCTGTGACTTTGACCATTTTCCTGATTCATATCATATCACAATGACCATAATCATAGCTAATTATGATTGAACTCCTGACACCATCATTAGCTTTCATATAATGGGCATAGGACATGAATATGTAATGACTCTCTTAATATTAACCATATAATTGCAAGAAAATGATTATTAATTGTGCTTGACATTTGCCCACATTCTGATGATTTCCATACACATTTCCTTTTATGCAGTTTTCTCTATTGTCCTTTAACATTAGCATTACAATATAAACTTTAATACCATCCAAATCACTTTTGAATAATTTCATCCCTCAGTATTTACTTCCACTTCATAGATTTAGTAGTTTCTGAAAAGATTTTTTAAGTTCTGGGGCTTTTCTCTCAAACAGCATTTAGGAAGGAAAACCACACATGCTTTCATTAAGTTGACCTGTTTCTTTACAACTTTGTAAAGCTAAAATTTAAATTATGTGTCATAAAAGAGGTACCAAGATACCCCAAGCTCAGTAATACAAAATAACATAATTGTATTTGATCTTGATTGAAATTAACTTGTAAGTAACAATGACAACCTCTTAGATTTATGTGGTAAATTATAGCATTACAGTTTTTAAGTTCATATGTAATATTTAAGCCCAACAACATCTGTGTAAAGAGGCGGGTACAACATAATTGTACAAATGAAGAGCCTGAAGCTGAGAGAATTTAAATGATTTGCTTATGTTCTTTGCATATTACAATTTTCTTGTGACATTTCTCAAATTTCACCTGATATTAGAGTTATACAAAGGGTCAAAGATACCCAAACTGTACTTATTTTAAAGACAGCAATGTACTTTTATATTTTTTAGGACTAGTAAGAATTAAATTTAAACATTTATTTTGTAGAAACTTAGTCAAAGGCACATATATTGAGAGTGTGATAGAAAAAGGAAGTGCTGTGTGAATTGCTTTAAGTATCAAGGAAAGGGTCACTAATTGGCTGTCCTCAAGCCTCATTAAATCAACACTGTATCCTGTTTTTATATTGGGCAGATGAATACAGTTGGTGGAAAACAACCGTGACAACTGGTGTTACTGTAAATTTCTGACCACAAATCTCAACGAGGCACTCAGTGCCTTGCCATAGTCTGACTAGTATACCCTGGTCAGTCCTCCATTTTCTAGATAAATTTCAGCCTTTCATCCAACTCATTTAACTTCACTTCTCACAATTTCAACAGATGAGCTTGTCTCTTACTCTTTGAAAAAATAGGAAGTAACAGAAAATAGCATTGTAGAACCAAGCACAGCAGCCTACATATTTGTGTACTCTGCCTTTCCTCTAGTTACAACAGATGAACTGTACCTAACTCCAGATAAGGTGAGCCCATCCAATTGTTAACCACATCACTTCTTCACCTCTTGCCTAAAACAAAATATGCCTACTCCAACTTTCACTTGTTCCTTGCATAATCATATTTTCCATTTATTGGGCCATTACCATCAATATATGAGTATGCTACAATAAATCTCATTGTTTTAACACAACAAAACCAAAAACTCCTTTGGACATGAATCTCCCTCCAGCTTTCACTGCTTCTGTTTCCCCTTATAGGCAATCACCTCAAAAGAAAATCCTGCATCCATTTCTTCATTTCCCTACCTTCCATTCTCACACGACTGTTCTTATCAAGATCACCAATGAATGGTAATACAATATTTAATATCCAATTCCCAGTTATCATTATAGTCAAGCAATACACTGAGTTTGATATAGTACTATTTTTGTTTTCTGAAATGCTTCCTTCCCATGGATTTGGTGACACATCACTTAGTTCTCCTTTTATATTTGGCCACACTTCTGAATCTCCTTTGTTGGATCTTCTACTTCTCTTTGATTTTCACGTTTTTACTCTCATTTCTCCTTTCATTTCTACCTACAATCAGACTCATGACTTTAAATACTGTGTACATGTAGATGATTCCTAAATTTATATTATCTTCCCCAACTTCCAAACTGAACCACAATTCACTATTCAACATCTTTACTTTATTGTATAATAATAGATCAACATTAATAAAAAGAAATTTGATATGTCTTTGATAGAAATCAGTTCTTCCTATCGTCTTCTCAAATTCAGGAAAGGATAATTCTTTTCTTCTTGTTACTCAGATCAAAATGGTTGAAATGTTCTTTGACTCCCTTCTTCTTATATACTACATTTAATCCATCAGTAAATTCAGTTGATTTTACCTTGGAGATATGTCTGGCATCCAGCTACTTTTCATTAGCTTCACTGGGACCACCTTAGGCCAATCCACCATGACCTCTTGCTTAGAGCACTAGGAGAACCTCCGAACTGGTCATCCTGTTTTCCCTCTTTTCCATGTCATCTATTTGTTACAAGTAGCCCAAACAATCCCCTTTAAAACATAAATCTGATTGTCACTCCTCTGTTCAAAACCATCTAATGGTTTTTCACAAGAGAACAGTATCCAATGTCCTTGTCCTTAATGCATGACCTCTAATCATTCTATATTCTCTAACCTGGTTTTCTTTACAGTATTGCTGCTACTGATAACTCACTGATTATTGTCTATAGCACCAAACCCTCCAGAACCCTCCCAAATGTAACTTGCACAAGGGAAGAAAATTTGGCTTTTTTGCTCACTGCATTCTCAGCACCTAGACTGCTGCCTGGATAAATAGTGCTCAACAAATTATTGTGAATGAATTGTTGACTTTCATCAAAACAGCTGGTGCATTGTTTCACACCAATTTAAATGTGAAGGAGTCAGCCTGGTCCTATAGTCTCCAGTTTTATTATTCCCTCTTTTCTTACAGCCTGTTCATTTTATACACTATGTGTCTGTCTGGCTTCTGACAACATTTAGAGGTTCTCATCTTAGGAAGACCCTTAAGGTTCATATGTTCTCTATTACCTCATGATATAAAATGTCAAAATCTCAAATATATAATGAAAGTCATCAGATTGATCAGTTAAATTTACTGTTTTTAAAATCAGCTCATCATAACCCTAAGGCTTTAGAATTTTGGTGCTTTTCAAATATGTAAATTAATATAAACTTGACCCCTTTTTATTCCAATAAAAAGTAGAATGAGTAAAAATAAAGATGGCAAATTCCTACCTTTGCTTTCCACATTAACCATAGCTTGAAGACATCAACATGTCGGCCACACTGAATAGTTTTATCCCCAGTGTCAAAGTCGACACTGTAGAGCTTATCCGGCTGGAAAAGATATCCAGCTTGCATCTGGTTACATGCTCCTAGAAGACCCTGAAAAAGGAAAAATATATCTAACATGCAAGTCATATGCATTTTAATAAGAAACAATTATTCACTTTATTTAACTTATCATTTCTGCTTTGCATGCAAACAGAATTTCATATATTTTATATTAAAATGTTACTTTTCTGAAAATATTTGAGCATATTCAATTGTTCCTTGGATTTATCTAGAACATGCAGATGGTATAATTGAATTAATACTTGTCTATTTTTCTTTAATTTTTCTTAAATGCCTTGAAGTTTTGCTGCTCTTTTGAAATTATGTGACTAGAATGTAATGAAGTTAATGAGAACTGAGTGCCTCATCCACTTTAACTAAACTCTCCTGTTAGTCAATAGTGTAGATGTCAGTCAAATAAACAGCTCTGATGGCCTTCGTAGAGAATGAAAAAATATGTGCATTTAACCCATTCATTTGATTTTGTCCTTTTCTAGCTAGCCATTTCCTCTCATACCAAAAAAATGTTGAAAACATTCCTCCTCAGTGTTGAAGAATTGAGGAAACTTTACATTAAATGGTTAAGAAATAATCACTTGAGAAAGACATGTTTCCCATCAACCAGTTAAAGAGAGACTTCCCTCAAAGTGTGTGTGTTGCATCAGCATAACAAAAGCTGAATTTGTGTGTATTGACAGTATAATTTAATATAATTTAAAGATACATTAAACACTTCTGTAAGAAATAAATAATATATTTATTATGTGTTTTTTATATGCTTGCCATTTCACAAATAATACATCATTTGAGTCTCACAGAAAACCGATGGCACAGAAACTATATAATTTTTATAGATTGAAGAAACTGAACTTTAATATATTCAGTAATTTTCAAGATCATATCTACCTATACAATGATGAATTTGGGAGCCAACAAAAAGGCAGTTTGACTTGAGGTTTGTGGAAACTCAACAATCAAAGAAACTCAGATTCTTTTTATAGGATAGACTTATGAATCTATGGGGAGGACCACAATGTAGTGGTTAGTACTGAAGTATTGAGGGGAAGTAGAATAGAATTGATACCTTAAAAAGGAAAAGACCTTATGCATGTATCTCTCGGATGAGCTACTTACACATGTAAAAATATTCTGTTTAGTCTATCTCAAACTCTCCTTTTCATATGTCATTAGAGATTAATAAAATATTGTAAAACCATATTTTTAAAAATTGGTTTTAAAGTATTTAAAACGATTTAAAATATTTTAAAACCATACAATCAATATGAATTTTATCTGATGTGATGATTAAGCTAGTCATTAAGAAACACATATTTATAGCACCTACAAAATATAACACGCGGTTCTGAGACAGTAGATTTGCGGTGAGGAATGGGTGGAAAAGCTCTTCCCTCATGGAATTTATAATCCGGGTTGCAGGAGGCTGGTGAGTAAGGCCAGGGCTGGACACTAAACAAAATTTTGCAGATGTGAATGTCAAATTACACACATAGTAAATGCTATGAAGGAGTTTTCATGGTGTTAGAGGGGAATATTCTAGTCTAAGGGTCAAGAATTCCATCTAGCGGAGAAGTCAAGAAAGGCTCCTGAGTAAAAATCACTTTTGAGCGCAGCGGAGGTTTAACAAGAAAGCTGTTGCGGGGAGGGTGTTGGGGGAGTGAAAGTTGCGTCAGATTATGACAGGTGGAGGAGAGACATGTACTGAGGCCATAAGAGAGCGAGCTGTACTACGCCTTTAAGGAAGTCAGTGGATGTGAAGAGAAAAGGAAGCCCAAGACGGAGCGAGAGTGTGGAGAAAGGCGTGGACTGCACCTCCCGGCTCCACCAACAGGGTGCACGTGGTGCCTTTTCTCCACACTGTCACCTGTGCTTATCTTTTATAACAGCCATTCTGTTATCAAATAAGAGAATAGTTGTGAGGTGATATACAGGTTTAACTTTCATTTCCCTGATGATTGGCAATGTTGAACATTTTTTCATATACCTGTGGCCATTGTATTGTTAATACCTGGGTTATGAATGATCAGGTTTTCTATAGACCCTTTTACGGTCTATTGCTCCATACCAGATCTTGTCGACACATTGGGTTACTACCTGTCCACTGTAGTCATTTGATTTTGTGACACCTCAATTACCCAGTGACTGCTACTTAAAGATGAAGCGGGAGGATTGGTTTTCCTCGGTAGGGCGAAGTGTGCTACACTGTGTTTAATTCAGTGAGGCCATCTATTTTTTTGTTGTTGTTTTTTTGGTTTTAAACATTCACAACGAAGCTAGTCATTACTAAGACATCCATTATGTCACTTCTTAAAAATAGAAATAATTTACTTTTTCCCGGATCAAGATAGCAGAGCATTGAAGAGGGACACCCATTAGTTTGTGAGGATTCCAGGTCACAGAGTTGGCCCTAGATGAGAAAACAGCTCCAGTCAGTGCTCACAGTCCAATGCCAGAGAAAAGAAGCCAAAATGGGTCCTTTTGCCTTCACAAAGAATGCCCCAGGTCTTACCTTTCGATGCCACTGAGTTTATAGGAATAGTTTCTGGATAGCAGCAGTCCACCTCCCCAAGCTGCCTACAACCAACACAAAGGACATGTGCTCTTATACAAATTGTTTCTAAGTCACACCAAGTATTTTTTCTATGTTAAATCGATTTCAAAAGTTGATGAAGAGTTAATTGTTATGCTAGATGATTTTAAACTTGGCTATAATTATCCTATTTACAAGAACAATACATTTTAAAAATTTCCTCCTATGAATTCTCATTATCTATTCATGACACATTAAAGTCTTAGGTTCTCAATTAATTCAAGGAGATAGTCTGTATAATTTCCAAAGACAGATTTAAAAAGTTGGCATCCAATTTGGCAATACTACAGAAAAAAGGAAAATCTCCATTATATTTCATAACTTTAGATTTTTTCAACTCTAATCAAAGCCAAAGACATTTTTGGTAGAAGTCATTGCACTAAATTAATAGCAACAAAAGACTTTTAATTTCCTTAATAGACATTAATAAATAAATGTATGTGAGAGTAATGGGACAAATCTTACTTCAATTTCAAATCATGTTGAACTATTTCTTCACATTGATATTCTAGATTTTGGGTTAAATACTGATAGAGATTTAGATTTTTAAAAATCATTTGATATATTTTTAGCCCTTTTCATGATGTATTAAATCCATCTAAAAATAACTTACACAAATAAGATTATTCTTTCTCTGCATTTATTCATTATAAAAATTAAGTTACAGAGAAGTTTTTTTACTTGCCTGCAATGCCTCCTAAGAATCTTTAAGGATCATTTGTAGGATTCGTGTTTTTAAAAAAAGAAATTATAGTTCAAATTAAGGAGGTAACTTACATCCACATGCATCCAGAGTTTGTGCTTCTCGCAAATATTAGCGATGTCATGAAGAGGGTCAAAGGCTCCATACACTGTGCTCCCAGCTGTGGCACTAACACAGAATGGAGTTTGCCCCTGGTGATGACAAGGCTGAATCATTCTCATATTTTCATGAAGTCCACAAGAATTACATAGGAACTTAACCTTTACATTTCTGGACATCAGGAAGCTGGGTAACTTTGATTAAAGACATTAATTAGCTAATAATTTCAAATATTCTAATGTACTGAAAACACTAGAGAAAGCAGTGTGATCATAAGACGAATTAATATCTCTGCCTCTGAGTTTCATTTGTTATTACTTCTGTCTAAATTTATTTTAAGAAAACAACACCAAAAAAAAATAGAAATGGCCAAATTCTATTACATAGAAAATACCTAGATAACATTTCTTACTTAATAGAAACACTATTGTTAGAAATACTGCAATGTTACTAATTATACCACTTCAATTTTATAAGGGATTTCCCATATTTAGGGGTTGGTTTATTTTCCTTAGCAATTATTAATTGTTTTTCTTTAATAAAAATAAAGAAAATAGAGATTCATTTGCATGTTAAATATGAAACTGTAGAACATACCTTTCTTTTAGCTTGTACTATATTTTTCTCTAACTCAGCAGGAATCATCTTTCCTCTTAAAATGCAAATACACATTGATTTATAAGTGAATATACATATCAGTTTTACCAATTACAGTAATAAATGAAATACATAAGGAAGTTTTTGGAAATAATGAGAATGTTGAGCAAGTTAGGTAGTTAAAAACACAAATTCTATTTTTACTTGTTAACAACTAATTATTATAAATAAATAATAGAAAAATTCTATTCCTAATGGTAGAAACAATATAAAACATCTTAGGGAGGTTATTCTCAGAAAATGTGTAGGGACTATATAAGAAAAATCAAACAACTTGAGATAAAGTCTATTCAATAATAAACTTATGAAAATATATTTGCAAGATATTTTATATTCATTTATTTTACATTTCAAAATTTCTAAATATATGAATATTTCTTACAAGCCACTAAAAAGCAATAAACTACTAATTTAAAAAAATGGGTATATTGGATGTTGGGCAGGGGGGAGGGGAGAGGGGAGGGGGAGGAGGGGACAGGTATATGCATACACAAAGAGTGCAATGCGCACCATCCGAGAGATGGACATGCTTGAAACTCGGACTCGGTGGGGAGGTGGGGTAAGGGCAACATACGTAACCTAAACATCTGTACCCCCATAATATACTGAAATTAAAAAAAAGGAAGAAAAAAAATGGGCAAAAGACATGAATGGATAATTCACAGAAATATACATTGGTAGATGAGTATATTAACAGATTTCCATTGTTTGGAACAACAATAAAACATCATATTTGTCTATTGGATTTTCTAAGTATAAAAATAGTAACAATATTTGGGTTACACATTGTAGATAAGGGTATCAATTAACTAAAAATGTTAAAAGGGCAAATGAAAACATTTTCATTGAATTGTAAATGCAGATATACATTGACCCAATGATTGATGTGAGAGATAGTCATACAAAGATATTCAAATATATTTATACAATTACATTCATTTAAGCATTGCCCTTAAATACTAAAATCAAGGGAAAACCCCTTAAATGTCTCTTTAAATAGGACTTGTGGAATCATGTTATATTTATAAAATGGAAAACTCTTAAGTATCTAAAAAACAATAAGGAAAGTCCATATAAATTCATTGGGACAAGATTTCCAAGATATATTGTAAAGCCAAAAAAACCCAAATTATAGAATACAACACAGAATTGATGTATAAGTAAGTTTGATATGCATAAAAATTATCTTCCAGAATATATGTAATATTTGTAATATTGCTTATTTCTAAAGAATGGGATTCAAGGAAAATATAAACATTTTCACTCTGCACTCTCCTAACCCAGTTGATTTTTAATCTCCAAACATTATTATATTGATAATTTAATATATTTCATAAACATAAAATAGGGAACAGATAGGTGGCATTACCATTTGTATTAGGCTATATTTAGTAAATAAATTTTAACAATAGGATAGATAACTTTAGTCCTTCTTTCATAATTACTTCTTGTTAAAATTTAAATGAAACTAATCTGGATGAGTATTCTTGCAAAATATTGGAATAATAAGAAAGTTGCGTCTTAATCTGTAAAGCACAGTAATAACATTTTTGAGAATATATTAAGAAACATACCTCTTGTCACATTTTACTTCAATTACATTATCAATTCCAATACCAAGGATTGCTGCAGCTTTTTTTACTGAATAATGACCCTTGGGCAAAAATAAAAGTAGAAAAGACATTAATTCTCCTGCATTAAATCACTAATTATACACTAGTGCATTTGGGGCATATATGCATACCTTTGAGTGGGTCTGTGCATGTCATGTATATGCATACAGGTCTCAAGGCATATTTTC
The DNA here is from genome assembly GCA_004363605.1 of Indri indri. Classification (NCBI taxonomy): domain Eukaryota; kingdom Metazoa; phylum Chordata; class Mammalia; order Primates; family Indriidae; genus Indri; species Indri indri. Next base: position 1,059 of record RJWJ010041204.1, on the reverse strand, counting down.
ACGTCCTCACCATGACATTTGTTGAGATCAGGAAGGCTATAACACTATTTCTAGAAGGCACTGCCACCAAATAGAACTCTTCACACGCAATGAGCGGGGGGTTGAATATTCTAGTTCTCTGTATCCACATGAAACCACGTCATTTATAAATTTAGTGACAGTATCCTCCAAGAAAATCCTTTCCTGCTCTGGACAACTCTAATTCTTGCATTTCCGATTTTTTTTTTTTTTTTAACAATGAGGGTTGAAGAGATGCACTGATTCTTTCAGTGCCTGTGATTCTTAATTCTGACTCTGACATCAACTTTGATTTCTTACCTTCTAGTTTACTTTGTCCCTGCATCCTTCTGCCTTACATAAATAACACCAGTAAGACAGAGGTAACAGCAGCTTAAAAGATAAACTTGGCCTGGGTTATTTTTAGTTGCAAGGAAAAGACTAGATATGTGAGATTAAAAAAATACAGAAATTAAAAACCCCAGCACTAGCACTATTTCCATTTCAATAAAGAATACACAGGTTACATACAAAATCATTTCTTAAAGATTGGCATTATGGAATTTCAGCCTATTTACTCATTATGTTTTTAAAAAGCTGTATGTCAAGTTATGAAAATCACATTTGTAAAGTATGTTAAATTGTATTAAGTTTTATACTACATTGCATGTGGCTGTAGTCACCGAATTGATAATGTACAGTAACTTCTCACTTAAAGTCATCATAGGTTCTTGGAAACTGTGACTTTAAGCAAAAAAAATGTATAATAAAACCAATTTTTTTCCTTCAAGGCTATAACAAAACAACCAATGTTATTCTGCTGTACATCATTTTGCTTAGAGTCGCGAGGACCTATTCATGATGTTTAATGAGGACTTACTGCAAAGCTATATAATAACAATTTGAGTTTGTCAATGGAAGGGCAGTGCAAAAACAGAGACATTTCCATAAAACTCCTCTGTTTCTAGGTAGTTTTAGATAGAGTTCTCAAACCGAGACTACTATTACATTTTAAGATTATAAATGCTGCCATAGTAGATAAAAAGAAAGTGATCAGATTTA
>RJWJ010041203.1:0-13604 GCA_004363605.1 Indri indri | reverse complement strand
CTTAAAGTCATGCTTCAAGCCCAAGCTGTGTTTTCACTTGCATTATGGTTTTTAATTCCATGTTTTGGTATCAGTGTTGGCAAGATGCTGGATGGTGAGGATGTGTTTAAGTTGACTTAAATAGGACACAACAGAACATTACAGACCTCCACCTGCATCAAGTAAGTGCTGCTTCATGGTGACTTAATCTTTCCTTCCCCACAATCAGCCAAATGGGTGGCATTCTTAGCAATTAAAGAAAGCATTCAGAGGTTAAATATGCTCATGTTAGCATTTGGCATATTTCCTTTTGTGATGTCAGGTTAAACAAGAAATAGGTTCTCACTAGAGAACTAATCTGGTTACTTTCTCAACCCAAGATTTGCCTGTTAATTCTGATATTAAACTTCAGGTCATTTACTTATTTAATATAATAAATGTAAATAAATTGCAGCAGAAGAGCTGCAAAGATTTAAAGTTTAAAAAAATCAAGAAATCACAGTCCCTGCCCTAAGCTTACAATTTATGGGGAGAATTAAGCAAGCACAAAAACAGTAAGAGAACAAGAACTGGCCAGAAAAGGAGAAGAGGACCCGGCATGAGCTGCGCAGCGGGGTGGAGCTGCAAATTGCAACACCAGGGTTGTGACCTCTTCGCCCAGGCGTTGGAAGTGAACTGGGAAGATGAGAATCTGAGCAGACATGGACCTCTGAGGAAGTGTGTTTCACTCTCTGTCTCCTACAACAAAACCCGAAGACAAATCTGTCACACTCCTAGGCCATGATAATGAGATCCTTAAAATTAGCTTCTAACAATCTGTAAGATAAGTTCATGATTTTCAGGGCTTGGTGATTATTTTCTTCCACTGTGTATTACACATTAAATATTAACTAACTTCTAGCAATGGCACATTGAATGAGACACACAGAAAATTCCTTCTCTGTCCCTTGCTCTGTGTTTTACTCATTAAATTATGGAGTTTAACTATGACTCTCTTAACATAAAAAAAAAAAAAAGATGGAGTCATTCTCGTCTTCTGTTCGCCAACATGTATGCTCACATACCAGACACACACAGACACACACACAGAGGGATTGGTTAATTTTGAACTAGATAGACCAAAAGATCTCCCCTTTTTGTTAAAAAAAGATCTTTTGTTAAAAAGCGGCCTCTGTCTTGTAACCAAAGCCAGTCTCATAAGTTCTACTTTGATATAAATTGTGTTTCATGAGAATGGGACACATTCTCTGATCTTAGACTAGGCTGGATTTCCATCTCTATAATGTCACACTTTGCAGCACTTCCTTTTTCCTAACACTCACCATACTCTATTGCTAATGGTTTTATAACACATTCTATTGTTAATTCTTTATCTTCTCTTCTGGCCCATAAGCTCTGTGGCGTCACGGACTGTACCTGCTGTGTTTGCAATATACCCCAGAGCATCCAGCATACAGGAAAGCCTTAATAAATATTTTTTGAATAAGTATGCTCACAAGAATGGTTATTTTTTTCAGTCATTGTTGATGAGTCTAGGTCCTTGTACAAAAGATGAAACAGTCCTTGCCCTCACAGGCTTGCAGGGAGAATAATGATGATAAATGCAACGATAGAGGGATGTATGGGCGCACTTTGAGAGCTCGGTGGAGGATGCCAAACTCAATCTCGGTGAAGAGAAGGGAAGGCTTCCTAGAGAGGGTGGTGTCTGAGCTGATTCTGAATGGTTTCACAGGAATTAGCAAGGTAGGGAAAAGGGAAAGGGAACCCAGGCACAGACAACCTGAGTGAAGGCACAACGCATGGAAGGTGTAGGAACCACAGCAATCTGATGTTGCAGGAGTGAATAAAACATCATGATGTCCTAGGAGCTTATCAGATTACTCTTTAGGTGACTAATATTTCCTGCAATGACCTGACTCAAAATCGGTAAGCTTAAAAGCGATTTTCCCAATGAAGAAAAATTATTGCCTATTTCTATGAATCAGATCACGTATTTTCCTTCATTTATGAATGTTTAACCTTCTTGCCAAAGTTATCTCTCATCCTATTAGATGGTCATTAAAGTCTTAAGACAGCACCTCAAAGCTTCATCTGGCATAAGATTTCCTAAAACCTTATTCTGCTAGAAAGTTTACTGATTCATATTAAGTACACTATTTGCCGTCTTCTTTCTACAACTATTTAAAAACTTTGGCATCTCTCACTCTGCTATCTAAGATAGTACAAGGCCAAGCCAGAGACCTCTCTCCAGCAATCTTGGTCAGAAGCCAGCCAAGGAATTTGGGCCGTGCTCTCTGTTGGCCACATCAGGAATTTAAATGAAAAATAAGAGAGGACTCTCACGATACCAAGCCTGCTAGGACTAAGGCTCGGGTGGTCCTTTGTTGTCCCACGGTTCTCATGGCTTCTTGGTAATCTGCAAAATCCCAATAGGTTTGGTCACCTTCAAGGGCATAATGGTTTAGGACAGTGGTTCCCAAACCATATGGCATGTAACCGAATCATCTGGGGAAGATGTGTTGAAAATGTTGACTCATGAGCTCCATCCCTGTATTCCGTTCCAGTAGATCTAGAATGTGGCCCTGGGCTTTTTGTTCTCTTTTATTTTTGTTTTTGTTTTTTTTTTTTTGAAATATCCTTGGTAATTCTGATGCTTATAATCTACAGGCTACACACTGAGATTCACTGGATTGCTTAGAGGCCTTTCAAGGGCTTGGAAGAAAGAGTGGTTTGGCGGGGAGAAAGAAAGAGAGAAACTATAGCTTGAGAAAAATTGTTTAACATTGACCAGTGTTAAAGCCTAGAGTTATAGCAAGGACTAGTACGTGTTCTGCTTTTGTTCTGGGTCTGTACAGCCACGGGTTGTGTTTCAGCCATGGGTGCCAGAGTTCAGCCCTGTTTCTCAGGCACCGCTACAGCACTCGCCATGGCCCACCCTCCCCTGGCTCTTCCTCTGTGCCCCCAGTCTCCCTAGAGTTAAGGCTACCCTGTCTTCTTGCTGTCTAGTCAGCTATGCTAAATCCTTAAGGGCCTTGGACAAAATGCCAACTTTCTCGGCTCCACTCTGCAGGGTGGTGGTCTGTGCCAGACAGAGCCAAGCAAGGCCATCGCAGAGGTGAATGCTCTCTTGGATACACATGTAGGGGATGATGTAGTGTCCAGATCCTCCTCAGGACCAAGGCCCTCTCTCCCCAAGCTGCTGGGGAGGTCGGCTGCCAAAGGCTCACAGCTCCAGGAATTGCCCTTGACTGAAAAGAGCTGCTGCCCATATTCAGTGACTAGCTGATGTGGACAGTATAGATAGATACCCAGCCCCCTTGCCTCAGGGGGGCAGAGCAGTTCTGAAGGGACACCCCAGCTCCAAAGTTCTTTGTCTTGAGGCTGCTGTTGTATCACGGTTCAATTTCTCCCTCTATGAAATCCTGCTTCTCTCTCTCTCTCCCATATGGTATCCCCAGGGCACTTCCCAATAAAAACTTCCTGCATGCAAATCTCAGAGTCTCAGATTCTATTTCCCGGGAATTGGCCCAAGACACTGAACTTGCCCCTTTCACACAACTACTGACAGCAGAATGCAGCAGGCCTCTGCAGCTGACCCCTTGGGCAATCCTGGGGGGTCACTTAATCTCTCCAAGTGTTTCCTTCCTCATCTATGAAATGTGAACACGGGCAACAATAATAATAATACTTATTATTTCTGTTCTTCCAGGCTCTTGTGAGAATTAAAATAAATAATATATATGAGTACTTTTTAAATAATAAAGAGCTAAATCTTATTGTCAGCTAAACATCATTATATGTTGGTTTACCACGCAGTAATCAGGGAAGAGAGTAGGAGGAGGTGGGAAACGTAGTAAAATTATAGAATTCGAGCTTACACACTGTGCCTTACTTTATCTCAAATCAACAGATTTGTGTCACTAATCGACATAATGAGGTCCATAATAGAGAACTAGAAATGAAACCATGAGAAGAGATATGCATTGCTACAATCCTGAAACTGAAACAGAAGGCAGAACAATACTTGTTCACTCTGTTTCCATATGAAGATAGCAAGAGAGAAATTTCCACTATTCTGAACAGCTGAAATTCACATTATTACCCAATAAGTTATGCAAGGAGTAAGGGAATATCACTTTATATCTTTGAACAGGGAAACAAGTAAAACGGGTCTACAAAATAGGAAAACTTTTCTAGGAGACTTAGTATTTTCTAGATTACCCTGATCCACTAAAAATAAAAAAAAACCACACAAATTAATTTTAAAATATAGTTCGTTAGCTTGGGGGGCATAATTGAGAACTACCCATTCTAAAAGTCTAATGATACTAAAAATTACCGAATTATGAAGTCTTACAAAAAACTTGAATGAGATACACAAATAATATCTGGTATTCATAGACTCAGAAGGAGTGGCCAACAAAGGACTGACTGATGGTTTTATTACCAGCAAAAGCCGCAGAATGGTTACAACTGGGAGGTACCTAAGAGACGAATGAACAGAGCCCCCAACTCTAGCAGTTCTCTGCTCTCAGGGAAACCACAGTTGTATTGAAGAGGCAAGACAAACCCACATGAAATATTGACCAAAACCCTTCCCTTTCTTGTTGTGTGAGCACCGAATGAATTACAGACAGGCATATAGGAATTCAGACCAAGGGGTAAACACGTGGACTGGATCACCCTGGAAGGCTTCGTGTTGCTCTCATCTAACAGACAACTATAAATATCATAATTTCTCGATAAATCTGAAGATTTAATCCAAATCACGGTGGGATGAATCATGAAACAGTGAGAATAGTTAAGAGTTGAAATCAGATTTGGGGTTGAGGGGGACACACGGTTGTTGGTCAAAATACCGTTGCCGGGACCAAACGAATCTATCTGGATGCCCCAAACAGAAAGGAGGATCTGAACCCAAGATACTTGAATCCCTTCACCAAGCTAAAATCAAGAGGACAGAGGACACAGCAGGATCAAGTTCACTTAATAAGATTCTGGAAGTTAGAAGCAGGGAAGGCACCTGTTTCAGGGTAAAACCAGAACAAAATAGGCCCAAGAAGGCTGATCACAAGCCAGGAATGTAAGACCTGGAGTCGTTATGTACCTGCCTGCATTCGTTAGTGATTCTTCCACAGTTTGACCCTGCTTTGTAGATTAATCCCCCCACTCACCAACCTTTCTGCTTCCCTTTGGCAGATCTTGGCAACAAAGCATTGAGGGCATCTAAGAAACACAAAGAGCTAAGCATTCAGTGCTTAGGAAGGGTGGTAACCAAGGCAGCCCTGCAGACGCAATGGTTGAAGTTCTGGGAAACTTCAGACACTGTGAGTCTCCATTAAAATGTTTAAATTCCCAGGAGAAAATGTCTGATTGTTCTAGGCTTATTCCTAGATCAATCAGGCATCTCTTGGAGTGAAGGTGGAAGAACGGGGTGTCATGCAGCACATAGTAGGGCCACTGGGGGTCCATCCTATATATTGAGTCTGCTCCAACTTGAATTTACCACAATGTCCAAAGTACCATTCATTCATTTACTGCAACAGCATATCATAGCGGAGTAGTTCAGAATGCAAGCTCTGGAGCCAGGTGCTTGGGATCGATTCCTGGCTCTGTCAATTACTAACACTGCACTTTTTTCACCTGTCAAAGTGGTTAATTAGAGTACCTATCTTAGAGGATTGCCGTGAGGAGTAAAAGGCTTAATCCACGTAATGAGCCTAGCCTGGTGCCTGGCACATAACAAGCACTCAAGAAATTGTAGCTATTATTATTCATTTGAAAAGTTTTAATGAACGCTGATTATGTCTCAAGTATTGTGCAAGCTCCTCAGCATCCTTTAGCCCAAAACTACCCTTCCACTTAGTAGGATATTCTCATCCTAGTCACTAACTAGAAATGTGAGAGTCATCTTAAACTCTTCCCCCTTCCTCACTGCCCACTTCTAAGTACACATGCGCCTGGGTTCTGCCTGTTAAACATCTGTTTGGAAGTGATGGGTCTTGCAAAAAGAAAAAACAATCTGTCCTCTCCTTTCCTCTTTTCCGTACCTCTCTGTCACCGTCTCATTCAAGACTTCTTTAACGATTCATCTCAAATATTCCAATAATCCCCATGATGTCTTTTTAAGCCCAATGTCACTCTCATCTAATCTATTCTAAGTTTTAAAAATTCTGTTTTGTTTTTGTTGTTCTTTTAACATGTCTCTGACAATATCATTCACTTGCTCAAAGGCCTCCATAGGATAAACCCACAGCTCCTACCTGGCCCCTGGGCCTTTGTGACCTGGCCCTGCCTGTCTCTCCAGACCCCTGCCCAGCCCTCACTCTGTGCCCACACTAAACAGGCTGGAGCTTCCTGACCACACAGTGCTGTTTCACTTCTCTGTGCATGCTGTTCCTTCTACTGGGTCGCCTACCCCTCCATCCGCCTGACAATTCCTCCTCCCACGTTAAGGTTCATTATTTAATCAATAAATACTTCCTAATACTTATCATGAAGCAAGCCTGTGCCAGGTTCGGGGAGTACAATGATGATTAACATACTTGATCCTTTCTTTCTTCTACAAATAGTAAGTTTGGGACTCTCAAAAGAGAAATAAAGTATGGAAATTAAGGTAACGTCTCCAATTGAGTATTGTTTCCTTTACTAGTTGGATATCTTAGAGAATTTGGGAAATTTAATATACTCTGGCATCAAGTCCAAAAGCACTTCAGCAGATTTCAATCCCAACAGTCAACTGTGATTTACTCATTTTGACTCATACAGCTATAATGTGTTTAAAAAGATCGATTTGAACTATGAAAACAGTGATCAGAAAGTTGCTTCAATATGGTGTTATAAAGTTACAAATTATTAATTAGTCACACTATTTTTTAAAAGGTACATAGCTAAAAATGCTTGCAATTATGTAAGGGTGATACCAGGCTAGGCTTATTTTTATATGGTTATTAATAATATGAAATACGGTTAATTCAAGCACTTTAAAAATCATGCCTTTCTAATTAACATATTTTAAACTCACCTATTGAATAAAGAATAGGCTTCCTACAAAGATGAGTAGACGACTAAACTCAAGACCTTCCTCTTCTTCCAGCAATGATCTATCGGTCCATTCCAAATCCCAGATCTGCAGAAACATCAGTCATATTGGGTCAGAAACCCCACTCTGGGCATAGAGTTATCCTAGCATCCATCTCATTATATTAGTGGATTTGCTGGCCTTCCCCACTAGTCTTTAAGACCCTTGTCGGCAGGATTCACAGTTGTATAACTAGAGCTATGGGAAGAGGCTGGCACAGAAAAGGTGCCTGGTAACTGTTGGCTGGGGCTGAACTCAGCTCGACTCAGCTCGGACAGAGACGTTGCTCCCATCCCAGCTGTGTGTTGAGATAGAGTACAGTCTCTTCCTAAGGGCTGCTACCTACTGCAATGGGATCTGTCAGCTTTAACATTTTAATTTCTCTGCTCCCACTAGCACCACCTGCTTCAAAATTTTCATGTGGTTTTAGCACTAATTTAGTGAAGACAAATTGCCCCCAATATTTGGATTTCAGACTGACTTATAATCACTACATAAAATGACATATTTTTACCATACGGTGAAAATAATAGCAAAAATGGTTATTGATAATGAAATTAATTTTCTCTTGGGACTCTGCAGCAAAGCACATGATTTTAATGTTTATCTTAGATCAGCCCAGTGACCCTGGCTGGTATGTTGTACCATCAGGCGCTTTAGGAAACTGAAAACTTGAATCGTTACTTCCCACACCACCCGCCCCAGTTTAGCAGGCTGGCATTTCACATCTAGAGTCTTATTTTAAATAGAGACAGAGCAAACTTCACATCTCAAAAGTTCATTAACAAAGTCTCACAATTAAGAGAGCAGCTCTGTGACTCATTTTTGGATACCCGTGTGGAAATAACAACTCCTCCCTCTGCTGAGAAACGTCTTAAACAAGTGCGTGAGAACCACAGGAAGTAATACAGATCCCAGCTGGTGTCAGCACAGTCTAGAAAAAGAGAGAACTCCCCCTCGGGACTGTGTGGTTCTCCTGGGCAGTGCCACTGCTTCTGGTCCCCATTCTCCCAAAACAAAGTCTTATGTGCACTTGGAAGGAACTGTGTCAAGGCGGTGTCAGTTTCTCGGGATGGCCTGGCTTCTACCCCGGCTTCTGAGTCACACTGTCAGGTTCAAGTCAAGAAGTACCCATCCTGATGTTTTTGAGAAAGTGCACCCTAATAGGAAGTGGAGAGGTGACCAAACAGCAACAGTGTCCCCACGGATTAAAACAGCACTTCAGCCTTTCCACGTAAAACAAACGTTGTCTCAGGTGGATACTTTAGAACGGCAGCCTATCAACAGGTGTCTCTGAAATAAGTCCCATGAAACACTCAATCCTCAGTCCCTCGCCCTCTGAAATTAAAGATAATAAATCATTCCGCTCTATAAGAGAACCCCAATGCTATGTTCCCCAAGGTGCCCAGAGACAGCGTGAGGGCCTGGGTCAGGTAGGAGTCCCCACCCAAGGCACGGCCGTCGGTCCCCGAGCGAGCGAGCGTCCCTCCCGGGGCACGTCCCCGCAGGTCCCCCTGACCCCCTGCCCCGCACAGCCCAGCGGGGCGCGTCCTTGCTCCGGGAGGAGTTGGGAAGATAAAAGAGGACCCGAGGAGAGAAAACGAACCAGGACCCGGAGCGAGCGTGCGAACCGAGAAGCCCCTCTCCTGCCCGCGCGCCGGTCCCGCGCTGGCGCCGCGATGGGGAAGGACACTTGTCGCGCGACTCCCGGCGGCTCCCACGGCCGAGGCTGGGCTCCTCCACCGCCGCCCAAGCTCCGCGCCGCCGCCGCCGCATCTGGGCGCCGCCGGCCCAACCCCCGCCGCTTCGGAAGCGATCACAGCTGGGGACCAGGCCCCGCCCCGGGGTGACAGCGCTGGGGCGCGGCGGCCGCAGGCTCCCCGTGCGCTGGTTCCCGCCCAGCGAGGAGTCAGACTGCCCGGAACCCGGGCCGCGCTTTAGCCTGTCCTGCGCGCCCCCACGGGCCGGGTTAGCGGGGTGTCTGCCGCACGAGGCACTTCTTCCGTTCATCCTGTGGTCCCCAGCGCAAGAGCGCGCCGGACTTTCCCCGGGAATCCCCGCAGCGCTGGTGGCATTTGCAGTCCGGTGCGTTTCCGAGGCAAGACGCTCGAAGCCGTTTCTGAGCGTGGGTGTGGCTGCGCGAGGCTGCGGCCGGTCCTGCTCCAGCCGGGACCCGCGAGGCGACGAGCAAGGAGGCAGCGGGTCACCCTGAGGCTCAGCACCGCCTTCCCGGAACCCACCTGGACTCACTCCTCAAACCAGCCTCAGCACCTGCCCGGTTCATTCACTCACTGAACACCAGCTGAGCGTCTACTTCAGTGCTGAGAACACTGTGGGCAAGAATACTGTGGCCAAGACCCTGCTCTCGATGCCCTGGCATTTCAGTGGGGAGAGAGAAACAGAGAAGGTGTGCATTGTGCGAGGTGGTGGTAAAGTACCTTGAAAAACAAGGCTGAGGCTTATAAGGAGGTGCTCAAAAAAGAAAAAGAAAAAAGACAAATACAAATCCTGCATTGATGGGGCAATGTCAAAAACACAGGAACCAACTGAAAGAGCTACCAGTGGCCAAAGCTGGAACAATTCAAGCAAATACGAAGAAAATAAAATGGTGTCGGATTGCAACCCAAAGCAAAAAATAGCCATGAATCCATACTGATATAAATGAATGATTCAATAAATAAATAAATAAATGGGAGAAAGAGACAAATCTCCCATGCATAAGAATTTCAAATAATTTACGTAGATACTCCATCCTCAAGAAAGAGAAGAATAACTCTTTGCTCTTTAAGCGTGGACTATACATAGTGACTTCTTCCAGAAAAGTACAATATGGAAAGGAGAAAGACTAGCTTTATAAACAGACAATATCTCAGCCAGGTGCTCAAGGTCAACATGACAGTCATGAATCCTGTTGCTGACGTGTACTCTTGATATGATGTGAGGAACACAGCAATGTTACCTCTGTGGTCTTCCTCCCCAAAACTCATAACCTCAATTATCTTGAGAAAAATATCAAACAAATTTCAATAGTGGGACATACCTGACCAGTATTTCTCAAAGCTGTCAAGGTCATCAAAAACAAGGAAAGTCTGAAAAACTGTCACAGCCTAGAACTGCCACATGAAAACGAAATGTAAGGTGTATCTTGGATGGGATTGTGGGATAGGAAAAGGACATTAAGTAAAAACTAAGGAAATTCAAATAAAGCATGAACTTTCATTATTAATAAGTATCAAGACTGGTTTATTAGTTGTGATGAGTGTACCACACTAATGTAAGATGGCACAATAGAGAAACCTGGGAATGGAATTTACGGGAATTCTCTGTACTACCTTAGCAATTTTTCTGCAAATCTAAAACTGTTCTAAAAAACACAGTTAATTTTGTAAGAAAGTAAAATAAGAGGGATGGGGTGCTGTATTTTTAAAAATAGGTTTATTGTGAGGCTCTAAGAAAGTTATTGAGGGAGGAAAGAAGGTGGATATTTGGATTAAGACCATTTCAAGCCTAGGGATCTGCAGATGTAAAGACCCTGAGACAGGAGCATGCTTGGCTTCTTGGAGAAACATCACGCTGGGCAAAACAGAAAGAGTGGGGGAACAGTGGCAGCAGAGGGGTTAGGAGTGGGAACACAGCATGTGCGGCCTTGGTGGTCATGATAGTCCATTGTTAATTTCACATTGAGATGAGAAGGTTGAAGAATTTTTAGCAAAGGAGCTAAATAATGAGGCTTTTTAAAAAATCCAGTTATGTTGAGGATAGATTAAGGGACAAAGATAAAAGCAGATCAACAAGTTAGGAATCTGTGAAGATTAATCAGATGTGTCAACTTGACTGGGTCATGAGCTGCCCAGATATTCAGTTAAATGTTATTCTGGGTGTGTCTGTGACGGTGTTTCCTGATGAGATTAACATTTAAATGGGTAGACTGAGTAAAGCAGATAGCCCTCCCTGATTGGGGGAGAGGGGTGTGATCATTCGCTGGAGGCCTGAATGGAACAAAAAGGCTGAGTAAGTAAGCTATCTCTGCTTGACTGTCTTTGAAATGAAACGTTAGTCTTCTCCTGCCTTTGACCTTGGACTGAGACTGGACTCAGACACCATTGGCTCTTCTGCTTCTCAGACTTCAGACTCAAACTAGAACTAGGCCATCAGCTCTTCTGGGTCTCTAGCTTGCTGTCCACTGACCTTGGGGCTTCTCAGCCTCTGTAATAGTATGAGCCAATTCCGTACAATATATATATTACATCTCTCTATATAGAGACAGATATCTACCTGTCTGTTAATATATGCATATATACTATTTATTCTATTTCTCTGGCTAGCCCTGACTAATACAAAGCCATAGCAGTAAAGCTGGTGAGAAGTGGTCAGGTTCTGGACATGTTCCCAAGGAGAGGCTGACAGGACCTGCTAATTAGTTGGATATAGGCATGAGAGAGAAAGAGGAGCCAAAGGTAAGTCAAGGTTTTACTCAGAGCAGGTTGGGCATGATGGCTCCCTTATATAATCTCAGCACTATGGGATGCTGAGGCAAGAAGAGTGCTTGAGGCCAGGAGTTCAAGATCAGCCTGGGCAACATATCAAGACCCCATCTCTACAAAAAAAAAAACACTGTCTTTAAAAAAACCAAACAAAATTTTTTTTAATTTTTTAAAACTGTTTTTACTCAGAGCAACTAGAAGGAAAGAATCTTGTGCTGAGATGGGGAAGAATACCTGAGAAATAAGGTGGGGATGGTGGGGAGGGGAGGATTCCTGGGGAGTAAGAGTTCTATTTTGGACACTTTAAGTTTGGAATTGTCAAAGTGCCACAAAGGCAATTGGTCAGAGGAGTCTGGGATGATGATGTACATCTGGAGATCTTCAGCACATAGATGGTGTGCAGATAGAATCAAGATGTCTGAAGTCTGAGTCCAGGGACACACCAAAGTTCAGAGGTCAGAAAGATGAAGAATCAGGAAAGGAGAATGAGAAGGCATGATCAGCGAGATAGGAGGTTAACCAAGAAAGATGGTGTTCCAGAAATCAAGTGAAAAAAATGTTTCGAGAAAGAATGATTAACTCTCGAATGCTGCTAAAGTGGGTAAAATTAGAACTAGAAACTGAGCAATGGGCCTGGCCATGCAGAGGTCAGTGGTGAACTTGATAAGAGGAGTTTTGGTGGCGCAGTGACCAAAGACTGTTTGGAGTGAGCTCAGAGAGAATAAAAAGAGTAGATGGAGACAGAAATGGAGCAGAAACTGGAAGGAACCATATAGACAGAGGAGGTATTTTTTTAATTGAAAGATATACATGTTTGTGTGCTCATGGGCATGAACCAAAACGGAAGGAAAAAGTGATGATGCAGGGGAGAAAGGGATACTTGCCAGAACAAAGTTTTGAGCAGATGAATGGGTGTGGGATCCCATGAACAAATGGAAAGTTGGGGTTAAATGGAAAAAGAGAGCGTGCATCCCTGGTAACAGGAGGGGAGTCAGAATGTATGGCACAGATGCTGGTAAATGTGGGGACAGGAACATGCTTTATCAGTGAAATACAGAGCAAAATCATCAGCTAAGAATGACGAGTGGAGAGGAAGTTTGAGCAGAGAGGAGAAAGTATGAAATAGTCATCCAGGACAGTGAGAAAGTAAATGGACTTGGAAAATAGAGTTGGATTTTTGGATAGCAGTAAAGGCTCATTCAGGGTCAGGAAGCATGAATGTGAAAGACAGTCAGTCGGTACAGCCATGTGCTCTCCCCAGCTTCATCTGCCTACTTGGGTACAAACAGAGCTAGGCAGAGATCTATATGCAACCAAAGTTTGGAGTTGCCAGGTGAGTGCCAGGGGAGAGAGAGGGTATATGCAAGAGAATGATTATGATGAAGGACCCCAATGGCATCTAAACCAGGTAGGTGGGGAAGAGAGAATGTGAATGACAGTTTTGAGGCCAAGTGAAAAGGTATTGGGAATCAATGGATTGGTAGTTCCAGGAGATCAAGAAATTATTGCGGTTGGGAGACACAACGATTCAGTTGGAAAAATGCAAGGTGGTTGTCAGAGTGAGATGTTTGAGACTGGTATTGTGGAAGTATGCACATGTTGATAATGACAAGATTTAGAATATGGCCAATCTGCATTCTCCTACACAATTGCTCTGCCCCACCCAGCTGAACACTGCACATGTTCTTGTTTTGTAAATTTTTCTGGAGAGGTTGGCTCTCACCTCCAGTCTGGGCTTTTTTTTTTTTTTTTTTTTGAGACAGAGTCTCATTCTCTTGCCTGGGGTGAGTGCCATGGCGTCAGCCTAGCTCACAGCAACCTCAAACTCCTGGGCTCAAGCGATCCTCCTGCCTCAGCCTCCCAGGTAGCTGGGACTACAGGCATGCACCACCATGCCCGGCTAATTTTTTTTCTATTTTTAGTTGTTTGGCCAATTTCTTTCTATTTTTAGTAGAGATGGGGTCTCGCTCTTGCTCAGGCTGGTCTTGAACTCCTGAGCTCAGAACAATCCTCCCGCCTCAGCCGCCCCGAGTGCTAGGATTACAGGCGTGAGCCACCGC